>WNWK01001271.1:9146-106646 GCA_009830355.1 Cherax destructor | reverse complement strand
CAAACCCCCTCCCATCACCCTCCCTACCTCACCTGAGGAGCCCCATTGTTAGGGCACCTTGGTAGACTCACCGAGCACAACATGTCCGTGTCCTGGATGTAGAAGGCGATGTAGAAGAGAGAACAAAAGTTGTTGACAAACTCGAAGACCACTAATTTGCTCACTCGATTCCAGTCGAACACACTCTGCGTGCGGTGGTTCTCTGCCAGGGGAGAGATGTAGAGTGAAGGAGGCCAGTCGTACTCTAGGTTCTAGCAGACTTTCTCGGAAAGACAAGGGCTTTCCTAGAACAGCTAATAACTTAAAGGTTAGACGGTGATCTGAGGTCTGTCGAAAACTACACTTAGAACCTTGGTGTGAGTAGTGGTAATCTGACAGTGTTAGAACCTTGGTGTGAGTAGTGGTAATCTGACAGTGTGAGGTGTTAGAACCTTGGTGTGAGTAGTGGTAATCTGACAGTGTTAGAACCTTGGTGTGAGTAGTGGTAATCTGACAGTGTGAGGTGTTAGAACCTTGGTGTGAGTAGTGGTAATCTGACAGTGTGAGGTGTTAGAACCTTGGTGTGAGTAGTGGTAATCTGACAGTGTTAGAACCTTGGTGTGAGTAGTGGTAATCTGACAGTGTAAAGTGTTATGGTAACATGGACTGAACTGACAGTCAGACTGGTATAAACATTGAACTGTCACCTGTCATCCATTTCAATATTTTCTTTAATCATCTGTTGTGCTGTCCAGTATACTGGCATCTTTGAAATGAGAATTTCAAATGTAAATATATGTTTGATAGGTTTACCTGCCAGGTTCACCAGACAGGACGACTTAGGAAAGGACTAGTGAACCAGCTAGTGTACAATATTTTACAGTCATACTTATAAGAGAGGGCGTGCATGAAGGTACTTGCAAGCGAGGGCCAACATGACCAATATCACCCCCCCGTCAGTCCTTACAACGGTCTGAGTGTCACTGCAGACCTGAGTACAGATACTGGTCCACCAGTGTGGCCCGTGACCTGGTGGCTAAAGCTCTCGCTTCACACGGTGAGGGTCCGGGTTTGATTCCCGGCGAAGGTTGGAAACATTGGGTGTGTTTCTTTACACCGGTTGTCCATGTTCACCTATCAGTAATAATAGGTAACTGGGTGTTAGTGGACTGGTGTGGGTCGCATCCTGGGGACAAAATTGACTTAATTTTCCCGAAATACTCTGCATAATAAGCGGCTTTCTATGTCATTGATGTCAGCTATGGTCTGTATACCTTGTACATGTACTGGTAGAAATAAAGATATTATTATTATTATTATTATTATTATTATTATTATTATTATTATTATTATTATTATTATTATTATTATTATTATTTTAAAATTGTATACCTGGAGTATACCTGGAGAGGATTCCGGGGGATCAACGCCCCCGCGGCCCGGTCTGTGACCAGGCCTCATGGTGGATCAGGGCCTGATCAACAAGGCTGTTACTGTTGGCCACATACAAACCGACGTACGAACCGCAGCCCGGTTGGTTAGGTGCCTGTCCAGTGCCTGCTTGAAGACAGCCAGGGGTCTATTGATAATCTCCATTATGTATGCTGGGAGGCAGTTGAACAGTCTTGGGCCCCTGACACTTGTGTTGTCTCTTATCGTGCTAGTGGCACCCCTGCATTTCACTGGGGGGATGTTGCATCGTCTGCTGATTCTATTGCTTTCATAGGGGTGTGATTTTCGTGTGCAAGTTTGGTACTAAACCCTCTAGGATTTTCCAAGTGTTTATAATCATGTATCTCTCCCGCCTGAGTTCCCAGTAATTGAGGTGTTTTATCGTGGTTATGTGGGCCGTCAAGTTTCTCTCTACGTTTTCTAGGTCAGCAATTTCACCTCTCTTCCCTAGTAATGTTTTCCTGGTGAAATATTATACTCTCTAGTGTCATGGTTGCAAGTGCTGCTCTTTATAAGTGTGTTCAGTGTTGACACTGATGGCGCACGTTCTCAGTGTCAACCCTGATGACGCAGGTTCTCAGTGTCAACACTGATGACGCACGTTCTCAGTGTCAACACTGATGACGCACGTTCTCAGTGTCAACACTGATGACGCACGTTCTCAGTGTCAACACTGATGACGCACGTTCTCAGTGTCAACACTGATGACGCACGTTCTCAGTGTCAACACTGATGACGCACGTTCTCAGTGTCAACACTGATGACGCACGTTCTCAGTGTCAACACTGATGAGGCACGTTCTCAGTGTCAACACTGATGACGCACGTTCTCAGTGTCAACACTGATGGCACACGCTCTCAGTGTCAACACTGATGACGCACGTTCTCAGTGTCAACACTGATGACGCACGTTCTCAGTGTCAACACTGATGACGCACGTTCTCAGTGTCAACACTGATGACGCACGTTCTCAGTGTCAACACTGATGGCGCACGTTCTCAGTGTTGACACTGATGACGCACGTTCTCAGTGTCAACACTGATGAGGCACGTTCTCAGTGTCAACACTGATGACGCACGTTCTCAGTGTCAACACTGATGACGCACGTTCTCAGTGTCAACACTGATGACGCACGTTCTCAGTGTCAACACTGATGGCACACGCTCTCAGTGTCAACACTGATGACGCACGTTCTCAGTGTCAACACTGATGACGCACGTTCTCAGTGTCAACACTGATGACGCACGTTCTCAGTGTCAACACTGATGACGCACGCTCTCAGTGTCAACACTGATGACGCACGTTCTCAGTGTCAACACTGATGGCGCACGTTCTCAGTGTCAACACTGATGACGCACGTTCTCAGTGTCAACACTGATGACGCACGTTCTCAGTGTCAACACTGATGGCGCACGTTCTCAGTGTTGACACTGATGGCACACGTTCTCAGTGTCAACACTGATGACGCACGTTCTCAGTGTCAACACTGATGACGCACGTTCTCAATGTCAACACTGATGACGCACGTTCTCAGTGTCAACACTGATGACGCACGTTCTCAGTGTCAACACTGATGAGGCACGTTCTCAGTGTTGACACTGATGACGCACGTTCTCAGTGTCAACACTGATGATGCACGTTCTCAGTGTTGACACTGATGACGCACGTTCTCAGTGTCAACACTGATGACGCACGTTCTCAGTGTCAACACTGATGACGCACGTTCTCAGTGTCAACGCTGATGGCGCACGTTCTCAGTGTCAACACTGATGACGCACG
Organism: Cherax destructor; assembly: GCA_009830355.1. Taxonomy (NCBI): domain Eukaryota; kingdom Metazoa; phylum Arthropoda; class Malacostraca; order Decapoda; family Parastacidae; genus Cherax; species Cherax destructor. Next base: position 103,437 of record WNWK01001271.1, on the reverse strand, counting down.
TTCTCAGTGTCAACACTGATGACGCACGTTCTCAGTGTCAACACTGATGGCGCACGTTCTCAGTGTCAACACTGATGGCACACGTTCTCAGTGTCAACACTGATGACGCACGTTCTCAGTGTTGACACTGATGACGCACGTTCTCAGTGTCAACACTGATGATGCACGTTCTCAGTGTCAACACTGATGGCGCACGTTCTCAGTGTTGACACTGATGGCGCACGTTCTCAGTGTCAACACTGATGGCGCACGTTCTCAGTGTTGACACTGATGGCACACGTTCTCAGTGTCAACACTGATGACGCACGTTCTCAGTGTCAACACTGATGACGCACGTTCTCAGTGTTGACACTGATGACGCACGTTCTCAGTGTCAACACTGATGACGCACGTTCTCAGTGTCAACACTGATGACGCACGCTCTCAGTGTTGACACTGATGACGCACGTTCTCAGTGTCAACACTGATGACGCACGTTCTCAGTGTCAACACTGATGACGCACGTTCTCAGTGTCAACACTGATGACGCACGTTCTCAGTGTTGACACTGATGGCACACGTTCTCAGTGTCAACACTGATGACGCACGTTCTCAGTGTCAACACTGATGACGCACGTTCTCAGTGTCAACACTGATGACGCACGTTCTCAGTGTCAACACTGATGACGCACGTTCTCAGTGTCAACACTGATGACGCACGTTCTCAGTGTCAACACTGATGACGCACGTTCTCAGTGTCAACACTGATGACGCACGTTCTCAGTGTCAACACTGATGACGCACGTTCTCAGTGTCAACACTGATGACGCACGTTCTCAGTGTCAACACTGATGACGCACGTTCTCAGTGTCAACACTGATGACGCACGTTCTCAGTGTCAACACTGATGACGCACGCTCTCAGTGTCAACACTGATGACGCACGTTCTCAGTGTCAACACTGATGGCGCACGTTCTCAGTGTTGACACTGATGGCGCACGTTCTCAGTGTTGACACTGATGACGCACGTTCTCAGTGTCAACACTGATGGCGCACGTTCTCAGTGTCAACACTGATGACGCACGTTCTCAGTGTTGACACTGATGACGCACGCTCTCAGTGTCAACACTGATGACGCACGTTCTCAGTGTCAACACTGATGGCGCACGTTCTCAGTGTCAACACTGATGACGCACGTTCTCAGTGTTGACACTGATGACGCACGTTCTCAGTGTCAACACTGATGACGCACGTTCTCAGTGTCAACACTGATGACGCACGTTCTCAGTGTCAACACTGATGGCGCACGTTCTCAGTGTCAACACTGATGACGCACGTTCTCAGTGTCAACACTGATGACGCACGTTCCCAGTGTCAACACTGATGACGCACGTTCTCAGTGTTGACACTGATGACGCACGTTCTCAGTGTTGACACTGATGGCGCACGTTCTCAGTGTTGACACTGATGACGCACGTTCTCAGTGTTGACACTGATGGCGCACGTTCTCAGTGTTGACACTGATGGCGCACGTTCTCAGTGTTGACACTGATGGCGCACGTTCTCAGTGTTGACAATGATGGCGCACGTTCTCAGTGTTGACACTGATGACGCACGTTCTCAGTGTCAACATTGATGACGCACGTTCTCAGTGTTGACACTGATGACGCACGTTCTCAGTGTCAACACTGATGACGCACGTTCTCAGTGTTGACACTGATGGCGCACGTTCTCAGTGTTGACACTGATGACGCACGTTCTCAGTGTTGACACTGATGACGCACGTTCTCAGTGTCAACACTGATGACGCACGTTCTCAGTGTCAACACTGATGACGCACGCTCTCAGTGTTGACACTGATGACGCACGTTCTCAGTGTCAACACTGATGACGCACGTTCTCAGTGTTGACACTGATGGCGCACGTTCTCAGTGTTGACACTGATGACGCACGTTCTCAGTGTCAACACTGATGACGCACGTTCTCAGTGTCAACACTGATGACGCACGTTCTCAGTGTCAACACTGATGACGCACGTTCTCAGTGTCAACACTGATGACGCACGTTCTCAGTGTCAACACTGATGACGTACGACTTTGCTCTAAAACAATAAGTGGATTATGTTGGAGCAGAGGAAAGTTAAGTAAAGTTTACTTACAAACTTGGCGTGATAACATAGACAGTGTTTTGTCAGCGTGTTTGTAAATGTAGACACCAGCCACACTGCATCCTCCTCCCCTCCCTCCCTCCCTCCCCTCCTCCCTCCTCCTCCCATCATCCTTCAACATCTATCCCCACCTTCCTCCCAGAACCTCTATCCTCACCTCCCTCTCCTCCCTGAACCTCTCTCTTCACCTTCCCCTCCTTCCTGAACCTCTATCCTCACCTCCCTCTCCTCCCTGAACCTCTATTTTCACCTTCCCCTCCTCCCAAAACCTCTATCCTCACCTCCCTCTCCTCCCTGAACCTCTATCCTCACCTTCCCCTCCTTCCTGAACCTCTATCCTCACCTTCCCATCCTTCCTGAACCTCTATCCTCACCTTCCCCTCCTTCCTGAACCTCTATCCTCACCTTCCCCTCCTCCCTGAGCCTCTATCCTCACCTTCCCCTCCTTCCTGAACCTCTATCCTCACCTTCCCCTCCTTCCTGAACCTCTATCCTCACCTTCCCCTCCTACCTGAACCTCTATCCTCACCTTCCCTCCTTCCTGAACCTCTATCCTCACCTTCCCTCCTCCCAGAACCTCTATCCTCACCTTCCCTCCTCCCTGAGCCTCTATCCTCACCTTCCTCTCCTTCCTGAACCTCTATCCTCACCTTCCCCTCCTCCCTGAGCCTCTATCCTCACCTTCCCCTCCTCCCTGAACCTCTATCCTCACCTTCCCCTCCTTCCTGAACCTCAATCCTCACCTTCCTCTCCTCCCTGAACCTCTATCCTCACCTTCCCCTCCTTCCTGAACCTCTATCCTCACCTTCCCCTCCTTCCTGAACCTCTATCCTCACCTTCCCCTCCTTCCTGAACCTCTATCCTCACCTTCCCCTCCTTCCTGAACCTCTATCCTCACCTTCCCCTCCTTCCTGAACCTCTATCCTCACCTTCCCCTCCTTCCTGAACCTCTATCCTCACCTTCCCCTCCTTCCTGAACCACTATCCTCACCTTCCCCTTTTCCCTGAACCTCTATCCTCACCTTCCCCTCCTTCCTGAACCTCTATCCTCACCTTCCCTCCTTCCTGAACCTCTATCCTCACCTTCCCTCCTCCCTGAACCTCTATCCTCACCTTCCCTCCTCCCTGAACCTCTATCCTCACCTTCCCCTCCTCCCTGAACCTCTATCCTCACCTTCCCTCCTCCCTGAACCTCTATCCTCACCTTCCCTCCTTCCTGAACCTCTATCCTCACCTTCCCTCCTTCCTGAACCTCTATCCTCACCTTCCCTCCTTCCTGAACCTCTATCCTCACCTTCCCTCCTCCCTGAACCTCTATCCTCACCTTCCCTCCTCCCTGAACCTCTATCCTCACCTTCCCCTCCTTCCTGAACCTCTATCCTCACCTTCCCTCCTTCCTGAACCTCTATCCTCACCTTCCCCTCCTTCCTGAACCTCTATCCTCACCTTCCTTTCCTCCCTGAACCTCTATCCTCACCTTCCCTCCTTCCTGAACCTCTATCCTCACCTTCCCCTCCTTCCTGAACCTCTATTCTCACCTTCCCTCCTCCCTGAACCTCTATCCTCACCTTCCTCCTCCCTGAACCTCTATCCTCACCTTCCCTCCTCCCTGAACCTCTATCCTCATCCTCACCTTCCTCCTCCCTGAACCTCTATCCTCACCTTCCCTCCTCCCTGAACCTCTATCCTCACCTTCCCTCCTTCCTGAACCTCTATCCTCACCTTCCCTCCTCCCTGAACCTCTATCCTCACCTTCCCCTCCTCCTGAACCTCTATCCTCACCTTCCCCTCCTTCCTGAACCTCTATCCTCACCTTCCCCTCCTCCCTGAACCTCTATCCTCACCTTCCCTTCCTTCCTGAACCTCTATCCTCACCTTCCCCTCCTTCCTGAACCTCTATCCTCACCTTCCCCTCCTCCCTGAACCTCTATCCTCACCTTCCCTCCTCCCTGAACCTCTATCCTCACCTTCCCCTCCTTCCTGAACCTCTATCCTCACCTTCCCCTCCTTCCTGAACCTCTGTCCTCACCTTCCCCTCCTTCCTGAACCTCTATCCTCACCTTCCCCTCCTTCCTGAACCTCTATCCTCATCCTCACCTTCCCCTCATCCCCAAACATCCATCAACATAATGGATAGAAGGAAAACTTGTGTTGTCAACGCTTGAGATAAAACTGGGACGACCCACGCAGACAACACTGGGACGACCCACGCAGACAACACTGGGACGACCCACGCAGACAACACTGGGACGACCCACGCAGACAACACTGGGACGACCCACGCAGACAACACTGGGACGACCCACGCAGACAACACTGGGACGACCCACGCAGACAACACTGGGACGACCCACGCAGACAACACTGGGACGACCCACGCAGACAACACTGGGACGACCACGCAGACAACACTGGGACGACCCACGCAGACAACACTGGGACGACCCACGCAGACAACACTGGGACGACCCACGCAGACAACACTGGGACGACCCACGCAGACAACACTGGGACGACCCACGCAGACAACACACCCATGGGACGACCCACGCAGACAACACTGGGACGACCCACGCAGACAACACTGGGACGACCCACGCAGACAACACTGGGACGACCCACGCAGACAACACTGCGACGACCCACGCAGACAACACTGTAACGACCCACGCAGACAACACTGGGACGACCCACGCAGACAACACTGGGACGACCCACGCAGACAACACTGGGACGACCCACGCAGACAACACTGAGACGAGCCACGCTGGCAACACTGGGACGAGCCACGCAGACAACACTGGGACGACCCACGCAGACAACACTGGGACGACCCACCAGACAACACTGGGACGACCCACGCAGACAACACTGGGACGACCCACGCAGACAACACTGGGACGACCCACGCAGACAACACTGGGACGACCCACGCAGACAACACTGGGACGACCCACGCAGACAACACTGGGACGACCCACGCAGACAACACTGGGACGACCCACGCAGACAACACTGGGACGACCCACGCAGACAACACTGGGACGACCCACGCAGACAACACTGGGACGACCCACGCAGACAACACATTTATTGACCTGCCACATCAAGGAAAAAACATTAATTATCAGCGGATCAGTGGTGTTGTCCCCAGGGCGTCCCTCATGTTAGGTCACCTGGCTTCAGTCTGCAAATATTACTCATTAAGATGTTTAATACATACACTAGGGCGAACCCTGATCATGCGAGACTGAGAGGGCAGTCCCCTAACTTTCTTCAAGACTGATAGACCGAGCAAGTCGATTCCAGGCTGAGGGACTGATTACCTCAAACTCCTCCTCTCTTTCTTTGTATTGGACTGATGAAGCCACTGTGTGGCGAAACGTTTCCTCAGTAAAGATTCCCATATGTTGCACAAGTCTGTCATTCTTCACTTTATCGGTTTTGAAAACCACTTATCAGACAAGGAAGTTTTTCTTGGTGTGTAACTTCCTTCCTTTTCTCATCTTCATTATTCCACTATAATCTACCTTCTCCATAATTACTGTCGCATTTGCTTTGTCTGTTTCGTAAGGTGAAGTCCAGGGTCTTTCCTTAATTCATGGTATAACTTAACAAATCGTTGAGGACAGTTGTGTTGTAGAGGTCTGAGCTTTGCTCAGACCTCTACAACACAACTGGGGGTGAGTACTGGGGAAATCTCCCACTGGGGGTGAGTACTGGGGTGACTCACCAAGAACACTGCAAGGAAACAACTTGAAGGAATAAGCTTAGAATCTGTTGTCTGGATAGAATTTTTAGGACATTAAAAGATGATCATAAGAGGTGTGAGGTACTCACCCCCAGTGGGTGATTCCCCCAGTACTCACCTCCAGTGGGTGATTCCCCCAGTACTCACCCCACTGGGTGAGGCTAGTAGCTAGCCTCTTGTAGTAGTAGTTAAGTAGCCAGACTGAGGCAGCGTAGACAGCAGAAGGAACGTGGATGAAGACTCCAGCTATGGTACCATATCGTCTCTTCCAGTCGACCAGCTGTTCTTCAGCCCAGAACGCACCCACCATCATCCAGAGTGAGCCCACCAGACACAGACCCACCAGCGGCGCAGAGATGAAGTACATCTGTAAACATTATTCAGGTACAGGAACACACATAAATACAGTTACATAAATTATCATACATAGCAGCATGTGTAGATTATCTACCAGGGTAACCCAAAAAAGTCGAAGTGGCTTATTTCCATCGGGGTCCTTGTAATATCTTACTATTTAAACCCACTACACTAGTACATGGCAGTGCATACATACTGCAGTGACGGAGGATCGAGCCTCCACCACCACGGATGAAGCTGGTATTCCCAGGATGGCGTCAACAATGCTTACAGTACACGTCTTTGAACTCTAAAAGGAAAATATGTTTTAAAATATACCGGATGTTGTGCTCACACACACAGAATTGTCCTACAAAGAAAGATTAAGGGAAATCGACCTGACGACACTGGAGGACAGGAGGGTTAGGGGGAGACATGATAACGACATATAAAATACTGCGAGGAATTGATAACGTGGATAAAGACAGGATGTTCCAGAGAGGGGACACAGAAACAAGGGGTCACAATTGGAAGTTGAAGACTCCGATGAGTCAAAGGGATGTTAGGAAGTATTTCTTCAGTCATAGAGTTGTCAGGAAGTGGAATAGCCTAGAAAGTGAGGTAGTGGAGGCAGGAACCATACATAGTTTTAAGACGAGGTTTGATAAAGCTCATGGAACAGGGAAAGAGAGGACCTAGTAGCGATCAGTGAAAAGGCTGGGCCAGGAGCTATGAATCGACCCCTGCACTCACAACTAGGTGAGTACACACACAACATACACTCTACCTTGAAGAGTGTAATTGCATAAATATCTCTCTCTCACCTTGAACCTGGTCTTCCAGAGCGGGTATGCAGGTTCATAGCGGCCAGTAATGGGGTTCTGTTGCATAGTGCCTCTGAAGTTTGGTCTGGGCGCCTCCACCAGGTTCTGGCGTTCCAGCGTCCCCCACGAGTAAGCCAGCTCCGAACACCGTCGCTTCCACAGCTGGTGCACGAAACCACCTGCTCTTAGAATGGTCATTGATGGCGGTAGGTGGTGGTTGATGGTGTTGGGTCATGATGGTGGTTGATGATGCTGGATCTTGATGGTGGTTGATGATGCTGGGTCATGATGGTGGTTGATGGTGCTGGATCTTGATGGTGGTTGATGATGCTGGGTCATGATGGTGGTTGATGATGCTGGGTCATGATGGTGGTTGATGATGCTGGGTCATGATGGTGGTTGATGATGCTGGGTCATGATGGTGGTTGAGGATGCTGGGTCATGATGGTGGTTGATGATGCTGGGTCATGATGGTGGTTGATGATGCTGGGTCATGATGGTGGTTGATGATGCTGGGTTATGGTGGTGATGGTGCTGGGTTGATGGTGGTTGATGATGCTGGGTCATGATGGTGGTTGATGATGCTGGGTCATGATGGTGGTTGATGATGCTGGGTCATGATGGTGGTTGATGATGCTGGGTCATGATGGTGGTTGATGATGCTGGGTCATGATGGTGGTTGATGATGCTGGGTCATGATGGTGGTTGATGATGCTGGCTCATGAATTCCCAAACGTATAATAAATGTATAATACAATGCATAAAATGCGTTCATACAACATATAAGTAAAATACAACGCCAGGGATATTAAATATAACTACGACAACAGCGATTAATAGAGTGAATTACTTTGGTTTAAGTTATTATGTTTCTCTCTGCCTGACCTACCTCCAGCAGTATGGTGACCCACACGAGGTTAAAGGCTGCAAAGAGAGCGTACTCAGTGAGTGTGTCCACGGAGAGTACCATCTGTGCCAGACCCAGGCCAGCTGGCACCACCAGTGCCATAGTGTAGAATCCCAAGAAGCTGAAGTACATGGCCACAGACTCTCCGAAGTATGACCGAATCTCCTCTGTCGGATACAACAAGAATTATTGCAAGGTTTATCCTGAAGCAGGAGGTCTCACCACAATAATTTGTGGTGTTTCACTCGTAGGAGGCCCCGAGTTGGTTCTCCCGTATGTTATGTCTGTAGTAAACGATAACTCGGGGCTAATACGAGTGAAACAGCCTGTATATAAGAAGGAAGGTGTAGAACAAACAGTAGTGAGAGGGCGTTCGTAATGAACGTGAGGGGACGTTCGTAATGAACGTGAGGGGACGTTCGTAATGAACGTGAGGGGACGTTCGTAATGAACGTGAGGGGACGTTCGTAATGAACGTGAGGTGACGTTCGTAATGAACGTGAGGGGACGTTCGTAATGAACGTGAGGGGAGGTTCGTAATGAACGTGAGGGGAGGTTCGTAATGAACGTGAGGGGGTGTTCGTAATGAACGTGAGGGGAGGTTCGTAATGAACGTGAGGGGACGTCGTAATGAACGTGAGGGAACGTTCGTAATGAACGTGAGGGGGTGTTCGTAAGCTCTTCAAGTCAGCTGCTCTGCCAGAGTATAAAATGTTTACCAGGCTGACGTTTCACTTTTATGTGAGAAGATGGTAGTACTTCCCCCTGGATGGCTGCTGTCTACTAACCTACCATCTACTGTCTACTAACCTACCATCTACTGTCTACCAATCTACCATCTACTGTCTATCAGTCAGTGGTAAAGGGAATTATACAATATATAACAGCGAAAAATACAATGATACAATAAGCCAACAAGTGTAATTAGGTGCGATCATCAGGTGAAAATTAGGTACTGGGTACTCATGGTGTGCATAATACGGAGGAGGCGGCCAACAGCGGTTAGCTAGGTGCGGCAAGCAGCAGTTAGTTAGGTGCGGCAAGAAGCAGTTAGGTGCCTTAAGTAGCAGTTAGTTAGGTGCGGCAAGCAGTAGTTAGGTGCAGCAAGCAGCAGTTAGGTGCGGCCAGCATCAGCCGCAGTTAGGTTCAAGTGGTTCAGTATTGCGCTGCGCACGACGCTACAAGAATGTGTTGAAAACCAGGAAAAATTGCAAAGAATGCAAAAACTTGATCAAGAGGCTGTTCGCTGGTGTTGCAAGCAGCATGTTGCAAGCAGCGTGTTGCTTCTAGTTGTTTGCAAGACGTTACAGGCGCCACTAGTTGTTTGCAAGATGTTACAGGCGCCACTAGTTGTTTGTAAGACGTTACAGGCGCCACTAGTTGTTTGTAAGACGTTACAGGCGCCACTAGTTGTTTGTAAGACGTTACAGGCGCCACTAGTTGTTTGTAAGACGTTACAGGCGCCACTAGTTGTTTGTAAGACGTTACAGGCGCCACTAGTTGTTTGTAAGACGTTACAGGCGCCACTAGTTGTTTGTAAGACGTTACAGCGCCACTAGTTGTTTGTAAGACGTTACAGGCGCCACTAGTTGTTTGTAAGACGTTACAGGCGCCACTAGTTGTTTGTAAGACGTTACAGGCGCCACTAGTTGTTTGTAAGACGTTACAGGCGCCACTAGTTGTTTGTAAGACGTTACAGGCGCCACTAGTTGTTTGTAAGACGTTACAGGCGCCACTAGTTGTTTGTCAGACGTTACAGGCGCCACTAGTTGTTTGTAAGACGTTACAGGCGCCACTAGGCACCTGTAAGTACTAATAATGGAGCACCTGCAGTAGTGTGGAGCTATACGACCTGGTCCAATGTTATTATCATTGTAAAATCCTCATTGTGGAAATATATTGTTTAAAGATGAATTGTCTCCATCCCACCCAGACCAGAACCCAGACCAGCACCCAGACCAGCACCAAGACAAACACCCAGACCAGCACCTAGACCAGCACCAAGACCAACACCCAGACCAGCACCAAGACCAGCACCAAGACCAACACCCAGATCAGCACCAAGACCAGCACCAAGACCAACACCAAGACCAACACCCAGACCAGCACCAAGACCAGCACCCAGACCAGCACCCAGACCAGCACCAAGACCAGCACCCAGACCAGTACCCAGACCAGCACCAAGACCAACACCAAGACCAGCACCAAGACCAACACCCAGACCAGCACCAAGACCAGCACCCAGACCAGCACCAAGACCAGCACCCAGACCAGCACCCAGACCAGCACCAAGACCAGCACCAAGACCAACACCCAGACCAACACCCACACCAGCACCAACACCCACACCAGCACTCTCACTAGCACCCACACCAGCACCCACACCAGCACCAATACCCACACCAGCACTCTCACTAGCACCCACAACAGCACCCAGAACAGCACAAAGACCCACACCAGCACTCACACTAGCACCCACACCAGCACTCACACCAGCACTCACACCACTCACACATGCCTTAAGACTTAGACTTAGGTTGTATATAATACCTGTTGACCTTAAGGTACTGAGAGGGAGGGAGTGAAGGAGGGAGGGAGAGAAGGAGAGAAGGAGGGAGAGACGGAGGGGGAGACGGGACGAACAAGGAAAACCTCTCTAATAGTGACTAAGTACACCTCTGGATTACAGGCAAAAACCACGACAGATAGACATTCTGACAGACACACCCTTCTTCCCTTCCACCCTCAACCACCCCACCCACCCTCAACCACCCTACCCACCCTCAACCCACACCAGCAACCAGACCAGCACCCAGACCAGCACCCACCCTCATCCACCCTACCCACCCTCAACCCACACCAGCAACCAGACCAGCACCCACCCTCATCCACCCTACCCACCCTCAACCCACACCAGCAACCAGACCAGCACCCAGACCAGCACCCACCCTCAACCACCCTACCCACCCTCAACCCACACCAGCAACCAGACCAGCACCCAGACCAGCACCCACCCTCAACCACCCTACCCACCCTCAACCCACACCAGCAACCAGACCAGCACCCAGACCAGCACCCACCCTCATCCACCCTACCCACCCTCAACCCACACCAGCAACCAGACCAGCACCCAGACCAGCACCCACCCTCATCCACCCTACCCACCCTTAAACATGAAGATCTTTCTCAGTGTATGATATACAGAGATATTCATGAGACAGGGACACATGCTGGCACCTCTGCATAACTTCACACTGACCAAACATTACCCCAGTAACCTGGAGTTTACCTCCAGAGAGTTCCGGGGGTCAACGCCCCCGCGGCCCAGTCTGTGACCAGGCCTCATGGTGGATCAGGGCCTGATCAACCAGGCTGTTACTGCTGGCCGCACGCAATCCAGCGTGTACTGTCAGGGATCATCTCACTAACATTGACACGACACTGTACTGTCAGGGATCATCTCTCTAACATTGACACGACACTGTACTGTCAGGGATCATCTCACTAACACTGACACGACACTGTACTGTCAGGGATCATCTCACTAACATTGACACGACACTGTACTGTCAGGGATCATCTCACTAACATTGACACGACACTGTACTGTCAGGGATCATCTCACTAACATTGACACGACACTGTACTGTCAGGGATCATCTCACTAACATTGACACGACACTGTACTGTCAGGGATCATCTCACTAACATTGACACGACACTGTACTGTCAGGGATCATCTCACTAACATTGACACGACACTGTACTGTCAGGGATCATCTCACTAACATTGACACGACACTGTACTGTCAGGGATCATCTCTCTAACATTGACACGACACTGTACTGTCAGGGATCATCTCACTAACATTGACACGACACTGTACTGTCAGGGATCATCTCACTAACATTGACACGACACTATACTGTCAGGGATCATCTCACTAACACTGACACGACACTGTACTGTCAGGGATCATCTCACTAACATTGACACGACACTGTACTGTCAGGGATCATCTCTAACATTGACACGACACTGTACTGTCAGGGATCATCTCTCTAACATTGACACGACACTATACTGTCAGGGATCATCTCACTAACATTGACACGACACTGTACTGTCAGGGATCATCTCACTAACATTGACACGACACTGTACTGTCAGGGATCATCTCTCTAACATTGACACGACACTATACTGTCAGGGATCATCTCACTAACATTGACACGACACTGTACTGTCAGGGATCATCTCACTAACACTGACACGACACTGTACTGTCAGGGATCATCTCACTAACATTGACACGACACTGTACTGTCAGGGATCATCTCTCTAACATTGACACGACACTGTACTGTCAGGGATCATCTCACTAACACCGCCACGACACTGTACTGTCAGGGATCATCTCACTAACACTGACACGACACTGTACTGTCAGGGATCATCTCACTAACATTGACACGACACTGTACTGTCAGGGATCATCTCTAACATTGACACGACACTGTACTGTCAGGGATCATCTCACTAACACTGACACGACACTGTACTGTCAGGGATCATCTCACTAACACTGACACGACACTATAGTGTGAGGGATCATCTCACTAACATTGACACGACACTGTACTGTCAGGGATCATCTCACTAACATTGACACGACACTGTACTGTCAGGGATCATCTCACTAACATTGACACGACACTGTACTGTCAGGGATCATCTCACTAACATTGACACGACACTGTACTGTCAGGGATCATCTCACTAACACTGACACGACACTGTACTGTCAGGGATCATCTCACTAACATTGACACGACACTGTACTGTCAGGGATCATCTCACTAACACTGACACGACACTATAGTGTGAGGGATCATCTCACTAACATTGACACGACACTGTACTGTCAGGGATCATCTCACTAACACTGACACGACACTATAGTGTGAGGGATCATCTCACTAACATTGACACGACACTGTACTGTCAGGGATCATCTCACTAACATTGACACGACACTGTACTGTCAGGGATCATCTCACTAACATTGACACGACACTGTACTGTCAGGGATCATCTCACTAACATTGACACGACACTATAGTGTGAGGGATCATCTCTCTAACATTGACACGACACTGTACTGTCAGGGATCATCTCTCTAACATTGACACGACACTATAGTGTGAGGGATCATCTCTCTAACATTGACACGACACTGTACTGTCAGGGATCATCTCACTAACATTGACACGACACTGTACTGTCAGGGATCATCTCACTAACATTGACACGACACTGTACTGTCAGGGATCATCTCACTAACATTGACACGACACTGTACTGTCAGGGATCATCTCACTAACATTGACACGACACTGTACTGTCAGGGATCATCTCTCTAACATTGACACGACACTATGTTGAGGGATCATCTCTAACAACGTTGACACGACACTGTACTGTCAGATCATCTCATACACTGACACGACACTGTACTGTCAGGGATCATCTCACTAACATTGACACGACACTGTACTGTCAGGGATCATCTCACTAACATTGACACGACACTATAGTGTGAGGGATCATCTCACTAACATTGACACGACACTGTACTGTCAGGGATCATCTCACTAACACTGACACGACACTGTACTGTCAGGATCATCTCTCTAACATTGACACGACACTCATAGGTGAGGGATCATTCTCTAACATTGACACGCACTGTACTGTCAGGGATCATCTCTACTAACATTGACACGACACTGTACTGTCAGGGATCACTCTCTTCTAACATTGACACGACACTGTACTGTCAGTGATCTCTCATAACATTGACACGACACTATACGTGTGAGGGATCATCTCCAACTTTCGACACACACTGTACTGTCAGATCACTCATCTAATTGACACACCTTGCTGTCAGAAATCATCTCACTAACTTGACACGACACTCTAGTGTGACACAACCTCTGGTTCTTTCTTACACAACCTGGTTGTCTAACCTCGGTTCTTGTCTTACAACCATACCTCTGGTTCTGTCTTACACACCTCTGGTTCTTGTCTTACACAACCTCTGGTTCTTGTCTTACACAACCTCTGGTTGTTGTCTACTCCTGGTTATCAACAACCTCTGGTTCTTGTCTTACACAACCTCTGGTTTTGTCTTACACAACCTCTGGTTCTTGTCTTACACAACCTCTGGTTCTTGTCTTACACAACCTCTGGTTCTTGTCTTACACAACCTCTGGTTCTTGTCTTACACAACCTCTGGTTCTTGTCTTACACAACCTCTGGTTCTTGTCTTACACAACCTCTGGTTGTTGTCTTACACAACCTCTGGTTCTTGTCTTACACAACCTCTGGTTGTTGTCTTACACAACCTCTGGTTCTTGTCTTACACAACCTCTGGTTCTTGTCTTACACAAGTTCCCTCTGGTTCTTGTCTTACACAACCTCTGGTTCTTGTCTTACACAACCTCTGGTTCTTGTCTTACACAACCTCTGGTTCTTGTCTTACACAACCTCTGGTTCTTGTCTTACACAACCTCTGGTTCTTGTCTTACACAACCTCTGGTTGTTGTCTTACACAACCTCTGGTTCTTGTCTTACACAACCTCTGGTTCTTGTCTTACACAACCTCTGGTTCTTGTCTTACACAACCTCTGGTTCTTGTCTTACACAACCTCTGGTTCTTGTCTTACACAACCTCTGGTTGTTGTCTTACACAACCTCTGGTTGTTGTCTTACACAACCTCTGGTTCTTGTCTTACACAACCTCTGGTTCTTGTCTTACACAACCTCTGGTTCTTGTCTTACACAACCTCTGGTTGTTGTCTTACACAACCTCTGGTTCTTGTCTTACACAACCTCTGGTTCTTGTCTTACACAACCTCTGGTTCTTGTCTTACACAACCTCTGGTTCTTGTCTTACACAACCTCTGGTTCTTGTCTTACACAACCTCTGGTTCTTGTCTTACACAACCTCTGGTTCTTGTCTTACACAACCTCTGGTTCTTGTCTTACACAACCTCTGGTTCTTGTCTTACACAACCTCTGGTTCTTGTCTTACACAACCTCTGGTTCTTGTCTTACACAACCTCTGGTTCTTGTCTTACACAACCTCTGGTTGTTGTCTTACACAACCTCTGGTTCTTGTCTTACACAACCTCTGGTTCTTGTCTTACACAACCTCTGGTTCTTGTCTTACACAACCTCTGGTTCTTGTCTTACACAACCTCTGGTTCTTGTCTTACACAACCTCTGGTTCTTGTCTTACACAACCTCTGGTTCTTGTCTTACACAACCTCTGGTTCTTGTCTTACACAACCTCTGGTTCTTGTCTTACACAACCTCTGGTTCTTGTCTTACACAACCTCTGGTTCTTGTCTTACACAACCTCTGGTTCTTGTCTTACACAACCTCTGGTTCTTGTCTTACACAACCTCTGGTTCTTGTCTTACACAACCTCTGGTTCTTGTCTTACACAACCTCTGGTTCTTGTCTTACACAACCTCTGGTTCTTGTCTTACACAACCTCTGGTTCTTGTCTTACACAACCTCTGGTTCTTGTCTTACACAACCTCTGGTTCTTGTCTTACACAACCTCTGGTTCTTGTCTTACACAACCTCTGGTTCTTATCTTAGCACAGAGAAACATTTGATCCCAGACGTCACAAAGTATTTCTTGGGAGGAGAAGCCACAGTGCAAAGATACTCTATAGCACCACTACAGTGTTACTGTGACGAGACAGTGCTACTGTCACAACTTTAAGAACAACAGAGATAAAGAACAAAAGCCACAATACCGTGACTGGAACAATACACAATAACCCTGACATGGGATAGAGAAACTTACACGACGTGCCGCTCCGACTTACACCATTTACAAACTCACACTGACTGATTCCTCTATTACAAGTTGAGAATGATTCTTTTTATTATTGCTAAAGGATGATTCTAAGGCTAGAAGAGGGTACCTTATATTAGGTTAGGTTAGGTCAGGTTGCACAAGGTTAGGTCAGGTTAAACAAGGGGTTAGGTCAGGTTACACAAGGTTAGGTCAGGTTACACAAGGGGTTAGGTCAGGTTATACAAGGTTAGGTCAGGTTACACAAGGGGTTAGGTCAGGTTACACAAGGTTAGGTCAGGTTACACAAGAGGTTATACAAGGTTAGGTCAGGTTACACAAGGGGTTAGGTCAGGTTACAGGAGGTCACACAAGGGGTTAGGTCAGGTTACACAAGGTTAGGTCAGGTTATTCGAGATTAAACAAATCGGGTTCTGATATCAAGGTAAATATTTTAAGGTCATCAGGGGGTCACATCAAAGTCATCGTGCCTTAGATTAGGTCATCTCGGGGTAGCTGAGAGCAACGCCACACGAGATCATCTGAGGTCAACACAGGTCACACCAACATAAATCAGGTCAGTTCAGCATAAACACCACGCCACACTGCTTCTGTTGAGGTCAAACAAGGTCATTCGAACTTAGATCACACTGGGGTCAGCTGGGGTCATCACCTGTAAAAGGAGCTGGGGGTCGTACGTTATTTTCCGGACGTTCCTGCTTGTCTTTTGAGAAGATCAGAGATGACAGTGTTATGTCTGGTAGGAAGATACCTGGAAAGAGGGTTCATGAAGCTCTCTCTCTCTTACACAGGACTTTACAAGGTTAGGTTAAGAGTTTCTAACTTTATTTACAAACTAAGAGCTCTCTCTCTCTCTCTCTCTCTCTCTCCTCTCTCTCTCTCTCTCTCTCTCTCTCTCTCTCTCTCTGTAACAGTAACCAGGTGACGTAGCACCTGGTTACTGCCACTACTACTACATCTCTCCAACAAACACTAATGACAGGCGTGGTGATAGCCTGATCACCACAGTGACGTCCCCCACCTCAGGATAACACATTGCATCACTTCGTGTGTGCAACTCATCCTCTCTGATGAAACGCAACATGGGGCACAAATATAGCATGTGTTCCCGCAGTGTAAATCATATCACTGTGTAAATCACACACAGACTAGGGACTGATATACACACTTGGACAAGACTTGGGTATTTCATTTCTTATGGGACGTTTCGCCCAATTACTAAGTTCTTCAGTTCCAATACGGAGAAGTGTGGCACATGGGTCAAGTTTGTCAACTTGCCGGTTCCGTGGACCACTTACGTACAGACTAGGGATACTGTGCCCACTTAAAACACTAAGTGGTGTGGAACTTACGGAAGGGGGCGGTCTGGAAGATGGCTCTGTACCACTGGGTCGCCAGGTTGTCAAGTACTTGACGGTCGTGCAGTGGAAACATCTGCAAAATCAGCTCCTCGGCCAAGTACACGTCCACTGCAAGTACAAGAAGTGGTTAGTACGTGTTCGTGGAGAGCCCAGAGCACAACTCATCCACGCACACTGCAGGAACGCGAATGTGTTAGTACGAGTCCGTAGAATTGCATTCATAAATCCTTGATTGTCCTTATTTTTATTTTTGACTTTTTTTAATAAACTGGAATGACAGGATAACCATCCTATGTGATGGAGTATGACAGGATAACCATCCTATGTGATGGAGTATGACAGGATAACCATCCTAGGTGATGGGTTACTTAACCACAGTTCTTATCCTAACCCACTGAAAATCCTACAGCACACAGCTTCAGTGCCTAAAGGGAAGGGGAAGGGGATACTGGTAGGGGGTTGTAGGGTAAGGGGGAAGGGTTAGCTTACCAAGGGACTGTCCAGGAAAGAGCTTGATACCAGGGTATCCAGGGACGTGGCCCTCCTCCTGCTTAGCCCTGATGGCATCCAGTTCATGTCTGACACAGTACTCTCTCTCAGCCGGGGTCAGGACGGTGTCCAGGGTCTGACCTGAGTACAGGAACTGGTCCAGGTCACGCACGCTGAACTCCTGCAACGGGAGAGGTCAAAGCAGGTTAGGAGGTCACTTGCACTGCATCATTACGGACCTACGACCTGATAAGGTTTATCAGAGACTAGGGAAGTTAGATAATGATAGATTATGTTTAGTAAGATTGGGTTAAACTACTAAAAAGGAGGTCAAATTAAGTCACGTTACTAGAGGTTAGTTGATGCTTGGAGCGATCTAGAATGATCAAGATATTAACATCTTATGCAAGGTGGTGATGGTGTTTTATTTGTCAGGAACTGTGTGTGTGTGTGCTTACCTATTTGTGGTTGCAAGGGTCGATTCATAGCTCCTGCCCCAGCATCTTCGCTGGTCACTCCTAGGTCTACTCCCTGCTCCACGAGAATTATCGTACCTCTTCTTAAAGCTATGTGTGGATCCTGCCTCCACTACATCACTCTCCAGATTGTTCCACTTCCTGACAACTCTATGACTGAAGAAATAGCTCCTAACATCCCTGTGACTCATCTGAATTTTCAACTTCGAGTTGTGAACCCTTGTTGTTGTGTCACATCTCTAAAACATCCTGTCCCTATCCAGTTCAGCTATCAAAACTTTGGGGCCCAGTCCCTGGACCCATTATGTACCTTTGTAATCTTTTGACTACCGCTCACATGATGGGTCTGGGCTGCATAATAAAGTTTTCCCTGTCCCTCCTGTCCTCCAGTGTCGTCATCATGGTTTCCCCGTCCCTCCTGTCCTCCAGTGTCGTCAGGTTGATTTTCCTTAACCTGTAGGACATACCCCTTAGCTCTGGGATTAGTCTTGTTGCAAACCTTTGCCCTTTCTCTAATTTTTTGAAGTGCTTGACCAGATGTGGGTTTCTTACTGGTGCTGCATACTCCAGTATGGGCCTGGCGTACACGGTGTACAGTGTCTTGAATCCTTACTCAGGTGTCGAAATGCTAGTTTTAAGTTTGCCAGGCGCCCATATGCGGCAGCAGTAATTTGGTTGATGTGCGCCTCAGGAGATGTGCTCGATATTATACTCACCCCAAGATTCTTTTCATTGAGTGAGGTTTGCAGTCTTTGGCCCCCCTAGCCTGTACTCTGTCTGCGGTCTTAAATTCCAAGAGCCAGTTTCTGGACCAGGCTTGCAGCCTGTCCAGATTCCTTTGTAGTCCTACATGATCCCCATCCACTTGAATTCTCCGCATTAGCTTCACATCGTCTGTGAACAGAGACACTTCTGAATCTATCCCTTCCGTCATGTCATTCACATATACCAGAAACAGCACCGGTCCTAGGACTGACCCTTGTGGAACATCGCTCGTCACAGGCGCCCACTCTGACACCCCTTCATGTACCATCACTCGTTGTTTCCTCAGGTATTCTCTGATCCATTGCAGTGCCTTTCCTGTTATTCCTGCCAACACCTATAGCTGTTGCACTAATCTCTTGTCCGTAACTGTGTCGCAAGCCTTCTTACAGTCCAAGAAAATGCTGTCTACCCCCTCCCCTCTCTCTTGCCTTACCTTTGTCACGTTGTCGTAAAACTCTAATAGGGTTGTGAAACAGGATTTCCCCTCCCTGAAGCCATTCTGGTTATCATGTAAAACCTCTTTCATTTCTGGATGCTCTACCATCTTTTCCTGATAAGCTTTTCCATGACTGCATACTGTACATGTCAGTGACACTGGTCTGTAGGACAATGCTACCTGTTTGTCTCCCTTTTTTAAAAGATTGGGACTACATTTGCCGTCTTCCACACCTCAGGTAGTCGCCCTGTTTCGATAGATGTGTTGAAGATTGTTGTTAGTGGAACACACAGTGCCTCTGCTCCCTCTCTCAGGACCCACGGAGAGATGTTGTCCGGCCCCCACCACCTTTGAGGTATCTAGTTCACTTAGCAGCCTCTTCACCTCCTCCTCGGTTGTGTGTAGTGTGTCCAACACTTGTTGGTGTACCCTTCCATCCCGGTTTGTTGGAGTCCTTTCTGTCTCCACTGAAAATACTTCCTTAAATCTCGTGTTGAGCTTTTCACATACATCCTGTGTGTGTGTGTGTGTGTGTTGTGTGTGTGTGTGTGTGTGTGTGTGTGTGTGTGTGTGTGTGTGTGTGTGTGTGTGTGTGTGTGTGTCGTGCGTACTTACCCATTTGTGGTTGCAGGGGTCGATTCACAACTTCTGGCTTCGACTCTTCGCTGGTCGCTACTAGGTCCACTGTCTCCCTGCTGCAAGAGCTTTATCGTATGTGTGTGTGTAAGTGGGAACGAGGTAGAGAGGGTACACAACCACCACTCACCTGGACGAGGCCGGAAGCTGACCTCTTCTGGATCTCGGTTGCTTCAGCGATCTCCAGTAACTTGATCTTGGTGGCTGAGACGTGCGCCGTCACTCCCTGGGAGAGCAACACAACCCCAGATATACTCAGTATGCTTACACTAACAAGTGAGTATCTTTCAGATTATGTACACAGTTCTGTATCTATCAGCGTAAGTACAAACAGAGGTATGTATCTCTCAGCGTACATACGCAGGTATTAGTGTATCCTGGACAGGTGTTGCACAGCCTTAATGAGATACGTACCTAACCAGGTGACTAACGAGCACCTAGCTCACCTGACCTTGCTTCTGAGGTTCACACCTCACCAGTAGTTCTGCACCTCCGTACTTGTTCTTGGCCTCGATGCGTTCTATGAGCCACTCCACTGCCTCTCGCGCCGTGCCCGGGTGAAACTGTGAGGGAGACAGCACCGTGACTGCAACACTTCACACCCTTCTATATCATGACTGACATGAGTGTCTTCTATATCATAGATGGTGGGGAACCTACCTTGATGACGTAGATGGTGGGGACCTACCTTGATGACGTAGATGGTGGGGGGAATGTGGGAAGACCCCACTGCGTCAGGGGTGTCCACATCCTCGTCACTGTCCGAGGGCTGCATGGTGACAGGTCAACCCAGGTCACGAGAGGTCAGCGACAGTGACCTGGAAGGGGGCAGCCAGCTCCAGCTCCAGCTCCCGGGCCTGTAAAGATATACTTCATTAGGAAAGAGGGATCGCCTCTCTACTACTACTGTTACTACTAATACTACTGCTGCTACTACTGCTGCTGTTGCTGCTACTGTTGCTACTGCTGCTACTGCTGCTACTACTGCTGCTGTTGCTGCTACTGTTGCTACTGCTGCTACTGCTGCTACTACTGCTGCTACTACTGCTGCTGTTGCTGCTACTGTTGCTACTGCTGCTACTGCTGCTACTACTGCTGCTACTGCTGCTACTGCTGCTACTGCTGCTACTGCTGCTATTGCTGCTACTGCTGCTACTGCTGCTACTGCTGCTACTGCTGCTGCTACTACTGCTCTTACTGCTGCTACTGCTACTGCTGCTGTTGCTACTGCTGCTGCTACTGTTGCTACTGCTGCTACTACTGCTGCTACTGCTGCTGTTGCTACTGCTGCTACTGCTGCTACTACTGCTGCTGTTGCTACTGCTGCTGCTACTGTTGCTACTGCTGCTACTACTGCTACAACTGCTGCTGTTGCTACTGCTGCTGCTGCTACTGTTGCTACTGCTGCTACCACTGCTGCTACTCCTACTGCTGCTGTTGCTACTGCTGCTGTTGCTACTGCTGCTGCTACTGTTGCTACTGCTGCTGCTGCTACTACTGCTGCTACTGCTGCTGTTGCTACTGCTGCTACTGCTGTTGCTACTGCTGCTGCTACTGCTACTGTTGCTACTGCTGCTGCTACTGTTGCTGCTACTACTGCTACTGCTGCTGCTACTGCTACTGTTGCTGCTACTACTGCTACTGCTGCTGCTGTTGCTAATGCTGCTGTTGCAACTGCTGCTGTTGCTACTGCTGCTGTTGCTACTGCCGCGTTTCTACCGCTGCTGTTGCCTTACTGCTGCTGCTGCTGCTGATACTGCTGCTGCTGCTGCTACTACTGCTACGCTGCTACTGCTTCTGATGCTGCTGCTGCTGATACTGCTGCTGCTGCTGGTACTGCTGCTGCTGCTGCTGCTGCTGCTGCTACTGCTGATACTGCTACTGCTACTGCGGCTGGTACTGCTGCTGCCTACTGCTACTGCTACTGCTGATACTGCTGCTGCTACTGCTGCTGCTTCTACTGCTTCTGCTGCTAATGCTGGTGCTTCAGTGACAACAATAACTACAACAAACACAGTAACAACAACAACACAGTAACAACAACAACAAACACAGTAACAACAACAACACAGTAACAACAACAACACAGTAACAACAACAACACATAAAAACCAACAATAAACAAAGTAAAAACAATAACAACAACACAGTAACAACAACAACAACACAGTAAAAAACTAACAACAACAAGTAACAACAACAACACAGTAACAACAACAACACAGTAACAACAACAACAAACACAGTAACAACAACAACACAGTAACAACAACAACAACAAACACAGTAACAACAACACAACAACAGCAACACAGTAACAACAACAACACAGTAACAACAACAACACAGTAACAACAACAACACAGTAACAACAACAACACAAGTAACAACAACAACAAACACAGTAACAACAACAACACAGTAACAACAACAACACAGTAACAACAACAACACAGTAACAACAACAACACAGTAACAACAACAACACAGTAACAACAACAACACAGTAACAACAACAACACAGTAACAACAACAACACAGTACACAAACTAACAACAACACAGTAACAACAACAACACAGTAAAACAACAACACAGTCAACAACAACAAACACAGTAACAAAACAACACAGTAACAACAACAACACAGTAACAACACCACACAGTAACAACAACAACACAGTAACAACAACAAACAGTAACAACAACACAGTAACAACAACAACACAGTAACAACAACACACAGTAACAACAACAAACAACAAAACAAAACAAACACAGTAACAACAACAACACAGTAACAACAAACACAGTAACAACAACAAACACAGTAACAACAACAAACACAGTAACAACAACAAACACAGAAAAAAAAAAAAAAAAAAAAAAAAAAAAAAAAAAAAAAAAAAAAAAAAAAAAAAAAAAAAAAAAAAAAAAAAAAAAAAAAAAAAAAAAAAAAAAAAAAAAAAAAAAAAAAAAAAAAAAAAAAAAAAAAAAAAAAAAAAAAAAAAAAAAAAAAAAAAAAAAAAAAAAAAAAAAAAAAAAAAAAAAAAAAAAAAAAAAAAAAAAAAAAAAAAAAAAAAAAAAAAAAAAAAAAAAAAAAAAAAAAAAAAAAAAAAAAAAAAAAAAAAAAAAAAAAAAAAAAAAAAAAAAAAAAAAAAAAAAAAAAAAAAAAAAAAAAAAAAAAAAAAAAAAAAAAAAAAAAAAAAAAAAAAAAAAAAAAAAAAAAAAAAAAAAACCCCCCCCCCCCCCCCCCCCCCCCCCCCCCCCCCCCCCCCCCCCCCCCCCCCCCCCCCCCCCCCCCCCCCCCCCCCCCCCCCCCCCCCCCCCCCCCCCCCCCCCCCCCCCCCCCCCCCCCCCCCCCCCCCCCCCCCCCCCCCCCCCCCCCCCCCCCCCCCCCCCCCCCCCCCCCCCCCAAACACAGTAACAACACAAACACAGTAACAACAACAAACACAGTAACAACAACAAACACAGTAACAACAACAACACAGTAACAACAACAAGCAACACAGTAACAACAACAACACAGTAACAACAACAACACAGTAACAACAACACAGTAACAACAACAACACAGTAACAACAACACAGTAACAACAACAAACACAGTAACAACAACAAACACAGTAACAACAACAAACACAGTAACAACAGCAACACAGTAACAACAGCAACACAGTAACAACAACAAACACAGTAACAACAACAAACACAGTAACAACAACAAACACAGTAACAACAACAAACACAGTAACAACAACAAACACAGTAACAACAACAAACACAGTAACAACAACAACAACACAGTAACAACAACAAACACAGTAACAACAACAAACACAGTAACAACAACAAGCACAGTAACAACAGCAACACAGTAACAACAACAAACAGTAATAACAACAAACACAGTAACAACAGCAACACAGTAACAACAACAACACAGTAACAACAACAAACACAGTAACAACAACAACACAGTAACAACAACAACACAGTAACAACAACAACACAGTAACAACAACAAACACAGTAACAACAACAAACACAGTAACAACAACAAACACAGTAACAACAACAAACACAGTAACAACAACAAACACAGTAACAACAGCAACACAGTAACAACAACAAACACAGTAACAACAACAAACACAGTAACAACAGCAACACAGTAACAACAACAAACACAGTAACAACAACAACACAGTAACAACAACAAACACAGTAACAACAACAACACAGTAACACAACAACACAGTAACAACAACAAACACAGTAACAACAACAAACACAGTAACAACAACAAACACAGTAACAACAACAACACAGTAACAACAACAACACAGTAACAACAGCAACACAGTAACAACAACAAACACAGTAACAACAACAACACAGTAACAACAACAAACACAGTAACAACAACAAACACAGTAACAACAACAACACAGTAACAACAGCAACACAGTAACAACAACAAACACAGTAACAACAACAACACAGTAACAACAACAAACACAGTAAC
Source organism: Cherax destructor (assembly GCA_009830355.1). Classification (NCBI taxonomy): domain Eukaryota; kingdom Metazoa; phylum Arthropoda; class Malacostraca; order Decapoda; family Parastacidae; genus Cherax; species Cherax destructor. The sequence continues at coordinate 78,882 of WNWK01001271.1, read as the reverse complement.
AACAGCAACACAGTAACAACAACAACACAGTAACAACAACAACACAGTAACAACAACAACAAACACAGTAACAACAACAAACACAATAACAACAACAAACACAGTAACAACAGCAACACAGTAACAACAACAAACACAGTAACAACAACACAGTAACAACAACAACACAGTAACAACAACACAGTAACAACAACAAACACAGTAACAACAACAAACACAGTAACAACAACAAACACAATAACAACAACAAACACAGTAACAACAGCAACACAGTAACAACAACACAGTAACAACAACACAGTAACAACAACACAGTAACAACAACAAACACAGTAACAACAACAAACACAGTAACAACAACAAACACAGTAACAACAAACACAATAACAACAACAAACACAGTAACAACAACAAACACAGTAACAACAAACACAATAACAACAACAAACACAGTAACAACAAGAAACACAGTAATAAGAACAACAAACACAGTAATAACAACAAGAAACACAGTAATAAGAACAACAAACACAGTAATAAGAACAACAAACACAGTAATAACAACAAGAAACACAGTGACAAGATGTTCCAGAGAGGGAACACAGAAACAAGGGGACACAACTGGAAGCTGAAGACTCAGATGAGTCAAAGGGATGTTAGGAAGCATTTCTTCAGCCACAGAGTAGTCAGGAAGTGGAATAGTCTAGAGAAAGATATAGTGGAGGCAGGAACCATACATAGTTTTAAGACAAGGTATGATAAAGCTCATGGAGCAGGGAGAGCAGAGACCCAGTAGCAGACAGCGAAGAGGCGGGGCCAGGAGCTGAGTATCGACCCCTGCAACCACAATTAGGTGAGTACAATTAGGTGAGTACATGTGTTGGGTACACAAACAGGAAAGACATCACTAAAACTACGAACAAACTCTAATGTTCTGAAGTTTAAGTAACCCATTCTCTCTCTCTCTCTCCTCTCCTCTCCTCTCTCTCTCATGACATGAGTCTGACATACCTGGGCGGTGACTTGTCTGATGCTATAATAGGCCAACAGGTGTACAGTGTATAGTCAGGAGTCGTCTGTCATGTGGTGATGGTGATGGTTGTGGTGATGGTTGTGGTGATGGTAGCAGTGAGTGATGGTTGTGGTGATGGTGGTGGTGATGGTAGCAGTGAGTGATGGTTGTGGTGATGGTTGTGGTGATGGTAGCAGTGAGTGATGGTTGTGGTGATGGTAGCAGTGAGTGATGGTTGTGGTGATGGTAGCAGTGAGTGATGGTTGTGGTGATGGTTGTGGTGATGGTAGCAGTGAGTGATGGTTGTGATGATGGTGGTGGTGATGGTAGCAGTGAGTGATGGTTGTGGTGATGGTGGTGGTGATGGTAGCAGTGAGTGATGGTTGTGGTGATGGTTGTGGTGATGGTAGCAGTGAGTGATGGTTGTGATGATGGTGGTGGTGATGGTAGCAGTGAGTGATGGTTGTGGTGATGGTGGTGGTGATGGGGAGGCAGTGAGTGATGGCTGTGGTGATGGTGTGGTGATGGTAGCAGTGAGTGATGGTTGTGGTGATGGTGGTGGTGATGGTAGCAGGAGTGATGGTGTGGTGATGGTGGTGGTGATGGTGCAGTGGTGATGGTGGTGGTGATGGTAGCAGTGAGTGATGGTTGTGGTGATGGTGGTGGTGATGGTAGCAGTGAGTGATGGTTGTGGTGATGGTGGTGGTGATGGTAGCAGTGAGTGATGGTTGTGGTGATGGTGGTGGTGATGGTGGTGGTGATGGTGGTGGTGATGGTAGCAGTGAGTGATGGTGTGGTGATGGTGGTGGTGATGGTAGCAGTGAGTGATGGTTGTGTGATGGTGGTGGTGATGGTAGCAGGAGTGATGGTTGTGGTGATGGTGGTGGTGATGGTACAGGAGTGATGGTGTGGTGATGGTGGTGGTGATGGTTGTGTGATGGTGTGGTGATGGTAGAGTGAGTGATGGTTGTGGTGATGGTGGTGGTGATGGTAGCAGTGAGTGATGGTTGTGATGATGGTGGTGGTGATGGTAGCAGTGAGTGATGGTTGTGATGATGGTGGTGGTGATGGTAGCAGTGAGTGATGGTTGTGATGATGGTGGTGGTGATGGTAGCAGTGAGTGATGGTTGTGATGATGGTGGTGGTGATGGTAGCAGTGAGTGATGGTTGTGATGATGGTGGTGGTGATGGTAGCAGTGAGTGATGGTTGTGGTGATGGTGGTGGTGATGGTAGCAGTGAGTGATGGTTGTGGTGATGGTGGTGGTGATGGTAGCAGTGAGTGATGGTTGATGGTGGATGGTAGCAGTGAGTGATGGTTGTGATGATGGTGGTGGTGATGGTAGCAGTGAGTGATGTGTGGTGATGAGCGGAGTGATGGTGAGATGGTGGGATGGTAGCAGGAGTGATGGTTGTGGTGATGGTGTGGTGATGGTAGCAGTGAGTGATGGTTGTGATGATGGTGTGGTGATGGTAGCAGGTGAGTGATGGTTGTGAGTAAGATGGTGGTGGTGATGGTAGCAGGAGTGATGGTGTGTGAGTGGTGGTGATGGTAGCAGTGAGTGATGGTTGTGATGATGGTGGTGGTGATGGTAGCAGTGAGTGATGGTTGTGATGATGGTGGTGGTGATGGTAACAGGAGTGATGGTTGTGGATGATGGTGGTGGTGATGGTGAGCAGGAGTGATGGTGGTGGTGATGAATGGATGGTGGTGATGGTAGCAGGAGTGATGGTTGTGTGATGGTAGCAGTGAGTGATGGTTGTGGTGATGGTAGCAGGAGTGATGGTGTGATGATGGTGGTGGTGATGGCATAGAGTGGGTGATGGTAGCGAGTGAGTGATGGTAGCGATGATGGCGTGGTGATGGTAGCAGGAGGATGGCTGTGTGATGGTGGTGGTGATGGTAGCAGGAGTGATGGTTGGATGAGTGGTGGTGATGGTAGCAGTGAGTGATGGTTGTGGTGATGGTGTGGTGATGGTAGCAGTGAGTGATGGTTGTGGTGATGGTGGTGGTGATGGTAGCAGGAGTGATGGTGTGGTGATGGTAGGGTGATGGTACAGTGAGTGATGGCTTGTGATGGATGATGGTAGCAGTGAGTGATGGTTGTGGATCGATGTAGCAGGAGTGACATGATTGTGTGATGCTAGCAGTGAGTGATGTGATGGAGAGCATGATAGCACTATTTGAACTTTTACTGGTTATTGATATCATCAGTTCTCATGAGAGTGAAGATAACATGATGTTATCAACCATGGCGTGCACCCAGTATCTTACACAATATTCTTCCTCCACCACACAACCATGAACATGACCTCTCAACCAGCACACCAGCAGTTGTGGGGCCCCACTGCTCCACCACACAACCATGAACATGACCTCTCAACCAGCACACCAGCAGTTGTGGGGCCCCACTGCTCCACCACACAACCATGAACATGACCTCTCAACCAGCACACCAGCAGTTGTGGGGCCCCACTGCTCCACCACAACCATGAACATGACCTCTCAACCAGCACACCAAGCTGGGGCCCCACTGCTCCACCACACAACCATGAACATGACCTCTCAACCAGCCCACCAGCAGTTGTGGGGCCCCACTGCTCTACTGTGCAGTGATAATCGAGAGACACTTGTGTAACATTTGGGTATCTTTATTCTGCAAACGTTTCGCCACACAGTGGCTTCATCAGTCCAATGCAGAGAAAGATGGAAGGTGAGAAGAAGTTTGAGGTAATCAGTCCCTCAGTTCAATCCATCACTTTTGATAAAAGTCAGTCTTGATGCACTGAACACATCGACTCCAGAATGAGGCTGATTCACTACACTCCTCCATCTTCCACCTTCTGCACTGACTGTGAGCCTTGGCGAAACTCAGAATAAACATACTCAAATGTTGCACAAGTGTCTCATATATCAACTTGTCGGGTTTCTAAGCCATTTATTCACTGTGCCTGTGTTCGTAATGTCAACACTGTGGTGGCAGGTGTATCAGTTGTTCCATACCCTGGATCCTCAGTGATCGGGTAGTCCTGATTCATGGTCTGGTGGTAATACCCTGGATCCTCAGTGATCTGTAGGTATCCCGATCCTCAGTGATCTGGGTAGAATACCCTGATCCTCAGTGATCTGGGTAGGTATACCCTGATCCTCAGTGATCTGGGTAGGTAATACCCTGGATCCTCAGTGATCTGGGTAGGTAATACCTGGATCCTCAGTGATCTGGGTAGGTAACCCTGGATCCTCAGTGACTGTATCCTGGATCGTCAGTGGTCTGGGTGAATACCCTGGATCCTCAGGATCTGGGTAGGTAATACCTGATCCTCAGTGATCTGGGTAGGTAATACCCTGGATCCTCAGTGATCTGGGTAGGTAATACCCTGGATCCTCAGTGATCTGGGTAGGTAATACCCTGGATCCTCAGTGATCTGGGTAGGTAATACCCTGGATCCTCAGTGATCTGGGTAGGTAATACCCTGGATCCTCAGTGATCTGGGTAGGTAATACCCTGGGTCCTCAGTGGTCTAGGTAATACCCTGGGTCCTCAGTGGTCTAGGTAATACCCTGGGTCCTCAGTGGTCTAGGTAATACCCTGGGTCCTCAGTGGTCTAGGTAATACCCTGGGTCCTCAGTGGTCTAGGTAATACCCTGGGTCCTCAGTGGTCTAGGTAATACCCTGGGTCCTCAGTGGTCTAGGTAATACCCTGGGTCCTCAGTGATCAGGGTAGGATATAAAAAGCAATTTGCTAGCAGCAGTAGGAAGTATTCTCAGCCCTGAAGTAGGTACAATTCCTGGGTCAATAGTCGTGTATCTAGGTATGTGTGTGTGTGTGTGTGTGTGTGTGTGTGTGTGTGTGTGTGTGTGTGTGTGTGTGTGTGTATGTTGCACCCCTCATGGCATGAATCCAGGACAAACTCATCACATCAGTGATGGTATATAGTACCCACAGGCTGATGAATGAGACACATGTGCCACACTTGGGTATCTTAATTGACGAAACGTTTCGCCTTCACAACAGCCTTCTTCAGTCCAATAAAACATTGGAGACAATAAAAACAGTTTTTGGAGGTCAGTCTCTCAACCTTGCACGAGAAACATTTATTCATTAAGGTGCCCCAGCCCAGCACATCTTCATTAAGGTGCCCCAGCCCAGCACACCTTCATTAAGGTGCCCCAGCCCAGCACACCTTCATTAAGGTGCCCCAGCCCAGCACACCTTCATTAAGGTGCCCCAGCCCAGCACACCTTCATTAAGGTGCCCCAGCCCAGCACAGATGCTTTATCTATCATCCTAACAAAGGGATTTCCCTCCAAGTCAGTGTCATTCACCTCTCGTCCTCTCTCCACCTCACTGGAATAAATACTCAAGAAGTAATTGATTGAGTCCCTTTGTTTACTTGATAGTTCTTGAACCCAGCGTGGTGAAGCATAACTCTTCTTAGTTATATATATCCACTTATATACGTGTTGCCCTAGTTGTGTTGTGTAACCTTCTATATGCTGCTTCATACTCCGGTTACAAGATTATATTCGACGTGCTCACCTAATTGTGATTGCAGGAGTCGAGTCATAGCTCCTGGCCCCACCAATTTAGTGGTTGCTCCTGGGTCCACTCTCCCCCTGCATCACACGTGATGCTATTCTCGCATGCCATCAATGGACAACTTTAATGCATGGAAATTTATTGCCTTTTCGAATAAGTACATTATTCAAATATTGAGTTGATTGGTAGTTCGTGGTGAAGGTCTGCCCGTGAGGGGTGAGGGAGGGTGGATGGGCATCAGGGTAAGCTACCTCGCATGTAGGGTCACCCTGGAGCTCCAGGTTCTCATGAACCTTGAGCTGGTTCACACCTTGAGATGGTTCACACCATGCTAGAGTCTGTCTTCTGTATGAGTGTGTGGAGCTGCAGCAGTGTGGGTTCTCCCACTTGCACTCTCAACACACATTATGGTATGCGGTAAATCTGTGTAAATATTTGAACATAACACTGGTGGTGGGAATATAATATTTTTTTTTTTTATCTTGATTGCTCTACATTTATGCTGCTATCTTACACAGTCACGTTCAATAACCCTCTGACAATGGTTATGTTCTTGATATATGTACCTAAGCACCTGTTGTGGAATTCACCACCTTGTTTCATAGTTCTCCTGAAGGAATCACTTAGTTTCTCATCATACTTTGCACAAGAAGTTCTTCTTCAGCATAAGTTCCAATATTTACCTACGCACTCTCTTGCCACGGCGTACCTGGAGACGGTTTCGGGGGTCAACGCCCCCGCGGCCCGGTCTGAGACCAGGCCTCGTAATGGATCAGGGTCTGATCAACCAGGCTGCTACTGCTGGCCGCACACAAACCAACGTAGAACCACAGCCCGGCTGATCAGGTACTGACTTTAGGTGCCTGTCCAGCGCCTTCTTGAAGACAGCCAGGGGTCTATTGGTAATCCCCCTTATGTATGCTGGGAGGCAGTTGAACAGTCTTGGGCCCCTGACAATGTGTTGTCTCTTGACTAGTAAATGTGTGTGCGTCCTTCCATTGTGTGCGTCCTTCCATTGTGTGCGTCCTTCCATTGTGTGCGTCCGTACAAATACTTTTTGTATTCAGAAAAGCAAAAATATTTATGTGAATTTTGTTGAAGGTTGTCAGACATCTACCTCAACTACGTGGCTTTTATGAATATATTTTAATTCATCCCGAAATATGAGAAATAATGTCAGTGTATAATAAGATCTGCAGGTTACTTATGGGAGGGAAGGCGAGGACGAAGCCACAGCGATGATCCGGACGACACTGACTCACCATCTGGCACAGTTTTGACTTTTCATTTTTCTTTTCTGAAATTCCTGACATTAAAACATTCATGCATTAGCATGATTCATGTTAATGCATGACTTATGTTAATACATGACTCATGTTAATGCATAATTCATGTTAATACATAATTCATTCTAATACATGTGTCGTGTTAATACATGATTCATGTTAATACATGATTCATGTTAATACATGATTCATGTTAAGACATGACCCACATTAACATGAATCATGTATTAACACGACACATGTATTAGAATGAATTATGTATTAACATGAATTATGCATTAACATGAGTCATGTATTAACATAAGTCATGTACTAACATGAATCATGCTATTGCATGAATGTTTTAATGTCAGGAATTTCAGAAAAGAAAAATGAGAAGTCAAAACTGTGCCAGATGGTGAGTCAGTGTCGTCCGGATCATCGCTGTGGCTTCGTCCTCGCCTTCCCTCCCATAAGTAACCTGCAGATCTTATTATATACTGACATTATTTCTCATATTTCGGGATGAATTCAAATATATTCATAAAAGCCACGTAGTTGAGGTAGATGTCTGACAACCTTCTGCAAAATTTACATAAATGTAAACAAAAGGTCTTCCGAACACACACAAAAAAAAATCGTCATTTTTTTAATACATAAAAATGATTTCTATTGGGAGAAGCGCTAACTGTTCCTTAATTTATTGTTCTCGTATCCGAAAATGTCCCAAACATTCTGGGAAATTATATTAAACCGAAGAAAAGTAAGTGAAATTTGACAAATTAATGCTAAAAAAAATTGTACACTAGGATAGTACAATTAGTTGAAAAATTCATATGTAGAGCACTTAAGTCTTAGACCTGAGGTTGGTCCACCAGTGTGGTCTTGACCACCAGGTATGTACTGACCTTTATGTGGTTGCAGGGGTCTATTCGCAGCTCCTGGCCCTAGCCCATATTTGAGTGACATTGTTTATCGACGTCTTCTGATACAGGCACATGTCTACTACTATCTATCAGCAGGCTACGTGGCAAGGCCGGCGCTGGTAATATCCTGACACTGATGTCAGCCTTGACCTGTTCTATGTCTGACACTTACAAATAAACATTATGATATATCTTACAAATGATCGATTAACATTCTTGTTGGTCCTATGTGTTTGTGTTTCAAGACACACTACACACCTTAACTATTCATTAAATTACTTAACTCTGCTTTACACTACATAATTACTGTTCACTATCATGCTTCACTATTTTTCTCAATTTGTTTTACGAGCTTTGGCCCGAGAGAACAGTATGTCCTTTTATGTGTAAACGATATGTTTGTGTGTAAACAATGTTTGTGTAAACGATATGTCTACGTGTAATAGCTCTGGTGGTGTGGTGGCTAAAGCTCTCACTTCACACGGCGAGGGTCTGGGTTCGATTCCCAGCCAGGGCAGAAACATTGGGCGTGTTTCTTTACACCTGTTGTCTATGTTCCCCATCAGTAAAATGGGTACCTGGGTGTTAGTCGACTGGTGTGAGTCGCATCCTGGGACACTGACCTAATCTGCCCGAAATGCTCAGCATAACAAGGGACTTTCTATATAGTATTATGTCACTGATGTCAGCTAGGACTGTATACCTTGTACATGTACTTGTAGTAAAATAAATAAAGATATTAAATGGTATATTTACATAAATTATGGCATCCTCAGATGTGCAAATGGATTTTTGTGAGACTTTTCTTAAAATGGTTCTGTATGTAAACACACACATACACACCGGGGCCAGGAGCTATGAATCGACCCCTGCAACCAAAACTAGGTGAGTACACACACACACAAAACGATAAATTCCTGGAAATTCTCAGAACGTGAACAAGAAAGATGCAGCATCAATCTTCTCTGTGTAAAAGCATCTTCAAGAATGAAACCAGAGTAGTGTGGATCCGCAATCCCCTGGTTAAGATATTTCAGAGGCTGTAACCACAATAACCTTGAAACAGCCTCCACTGACCTGTTGAACAGGTGTGTATAAGTTAAAACAGGTGTTGTATGTCACATTACCTGTTACTAAACACGGGGAATGTGTGTGAGAGGTGCCAAGCCTTGGCACATTGAAGAATAAACGTGACAGCTAGAGGACACAGAACAGAGCTCTTGGCAGGAGAGGGGACGAAAGAGGAAACGAGAGAAGAGGGAATAAAAGAGGAAGATGAGTGAGAGTAGTGGTGTCTAGACTCCACTTTGGTGAGCTTTGCTCACACCTTTACAACACAACTGTCATCAAAGATTTGTTAAGTTATACCATGAATTAAGGTAAGATCCTGGACTTCACCTTACCAAACAAACAAAGCAAATGCGATAGTAATTATGTACAACGTAGATTATAGTGGAAAAATAAACGTGTTATTAGAAGTGAATGAATGGTTCAGAGAACCGACGAGTTGGTAAATTAGACACATATGCAACACTTGGGTATCTTTATTGAGGAAACGTTTCGCCACACACTCCTCCTGTTCTTCACGATTCTCCTTTGTATGGACTGATGAAGCCACTGTGTGGCGAAACGTTTCCTCAATAAAGATACCCAAGTGTTGCATATGTGTCTAATTTACCAACTCGTCGGTTCTCTGAACCATTCATTCACATCCTGTCTGACACTGCAACATCTTGGTATCTCAATACAGGGATTTCTTCGCTTGCCTATTCCTTGGGCACGACCTACTTCCACATTGAACAAATGTGACACCTCCTACTACTGCTGCACCTCTCCTGTCTACAGTATATAAGGTTCCTCTGCTCATATGCTGTTATTCTATTCAAGATTGATGGACTGACAACATCGTCTGAAGATTGAGGGCCTGACAACCTCACACTCCTCCTGTTCTTCACGATTCTCCTTTGTATGGACTGATGAAGCCACTGTGTGGCGAAACGTTTCCTCAATAAAGATACCCAAGTGTTGCATATGTGTCTAATTTACCAACGTGTTATTAGAAGACTTAGGGAACTTAGGTGCCCCTTAAGGTGACCATGAGTGTGCTGCTGTGATAGCTACACAGTGCTGCTGTGCTAGCTGTGATAGCTACAGTGCTGCTTGCTAGCTGTGATAGTTACAAGTCGGTGTGACTGTTGTGATAGTACACGTGCTGCTGTGCTAGCTGTGATAGTTACACAGTGCTGCTGTGCTGCTGTGATCTAATGTTTACACTAACGTGCTTGCTGCTGTTTAGTTTAGCTGATAGTTACGTGCTGCTGTGCTAGCTGTGATAGTACAAGTGCTGCTGTGCTAGCTGTGATAGTGCTGACGGATTCAGTGCTGCTGTGCTAGCTGTGATAGTACACAGTGCTGCTGTGCTAGCTGTGATAGTTCAGTGCTGCTGTGCTAGCTGTGATAGCTACACAGTGCTGCTGTGCTAGCTGTGATAGTACACAGTCGCTGTTACTGTATAGTACCAGTGCTGCTGTGCTAGCTGTGATAGCTACACAGTGCTGCTGTGCTAGCTGTGATAGTTACACAGTGCTGCTGTGCTAGCTGTGATAGTTACACAGTGCTGCTGTGCTAGCTGTGATAGCTACACAGTGCTGCTGTGCTAGCTGTGATAGCTACACAGGTGCTGTCTAGTGGATAGTTACAGTGCTGCTGTGCTAGCTGTGATAGTTACACAGTGCTGCTGTTAGCTGTGATAGTACACAGTGCTGCTGTGCTAGCTGTGATAGTACAGTGCTGCTGTGCTAGCTGTGATAGTTACACAGTGCTGCTGTGCTAGCTGTGATAGTTACACAGTGCTGCTGTGCTAGCTGTGATAGTTACACAGTGCTGCTGTGCTAGCTGTGATAGTACACAGTGCTGCTGTGCTAGCTGTGATAGCTACACAGTGCTGCTGTGCTAGCTGTGATAGTTACACAGTGCTGCTGTGCTAGCTGTGATGCTACACGTGCTGTGTCTAGCTGTGATAGTACAGTGCTGCTGTGCTAGCTGTGATAGTTACACAGTGCTGCTGTGCTAGCTGTGATAGTTACACAGTGCTGCTGTGCTAGCTGTGATAGTTACACAGTGCTGCTGTGCTGCTGTGATAGTTACACAGTGCTGCTGTGCTAGCTGTGATAGTTACACAGTGCTGCTGTGCTAGCTGTGATAGTTACACAGTGCTGCTGTGCTAGCTGTGATAGTTACACAGTGCTGCTGTGCTAGCTGTGATAGCTACACAGTGCTGCTGTGCTAGCTGTGATAGTTACACAGTGCTGCTGTGCTAGCTGTGATAGCTACACAGTGCTGCTGTGCTAGCTGTGATAGTTACACAGTGCTGATGTGCTAGCTGTGATAGTTACACAGTGCTGCTGTGCTAGCTGTGATAGTTACACAGTGCTGCTGTGCTAGCTGTGATAGTTACACTGTGCTGCTGTGCTATCTGTGATAGTTACACAGTGCTGCTGTGCTAGCTGTGATAGTTACACAGTGCTGCTGTGCTAGCTGTGATAGTTACACAGTGCTGCTGTGCTAGCTGTGATAGTTACACAGTGCTGCTGTGCTAGCTGTGATAGTTACACAGTGCTGCTGTGCTAGCTGTGATAGTTATACTGTGCTGCTGTGCTAGCTGTGATAGTTACACAGTGCTGCTGTGCTAGCTGTGATAGTTACACAGTGCTGCTGTGCTAGCTGTGATAGTTACACAGTGCTGATGTGCTAGCTGTGATAGTTACACTGTGCTGCTGTGCTAGCTGTGATAGTTACACAGTACTGCTGTGCTAGCTGTGATAGTTACACAGTGCTGCTGTGCTAGCTGTGATAGTTACACTGTGCTGCTGTGCTAGCTGTGATAGTTACACTGTGCTGCTGTGCTAGCTGTGATAGTTACACTGTGCTGCTGTGCTAGCTGTGATAGTTACACAGTGCTGCTGTGCTAGCTGTGATAGTTACACAGTGCTGCTGTGCTAGCTGTGATAGTTACACTGTGCTGCTGTGCTAGCTGTGATAGTTACACTGTGCTGCTGTGCTAGCTGTGTTAGTTACACAGTGCTGCTGTGCTAGCTGTGATAGTTACACTGTGCTGCTGTGCTAGCTGTGATAGTTACACAGTGCTGCTGTGCTAGCTGTGATAGTTACACAGTGCTGCTGTGCTAGCTGTGATAGTTACACAGTGCTGCTGTGCTAGCTGTGATAGTTACACAGTGCTGCTGTGCTAGCTGTGATAGTTACACAGTGCTGCTGTGCTAGCTGTGATAGTTACACAGTGCTGCTGTGCTAGCTGTGATAGTTACACAGTGCTGCTGTGCTAGCTGTGATAGTTACACAGTGCTGCTGTGCTAGCTGTGATAGTTACACTGTGCTGCTGTGCTAGCTGTGATAGTTACACAGTGCTGCTGTGCTAGCTGTGATAGTTACACAGTGCTGCTGTGCTAGCTGTGATAGTTACACGTGCTGCTGTGCTAGCTGTGATAGTTACACAGTGCTGCTGTGCTAGCTGTGATAGTTACATGTGCTGCTGTGCTAGCTGTGATAGCTACACAGTGCTGATGTGCTAGCTGTGATAGTTACACGTGCTGCTGTGCTAGCTGTGATGAGCTACACAGTGCTGCTGTAGCTAGCTGTGATAGTTACACAGTGCTGCTGTGCTAGCTGTGATAGCTACACGTGCTGCTGTGCTAGCTGTGATAGCTACACAGTGCTGATGTGCTAGCTGTGATAGCTACACATGCTGTGCTGCTGTGATGCTACACGTGCTGTGTGCTAGCTGTGATAGTTACACAGTGCTGCTGTGTAGTACAAGTGCTGTGTGCTAGCTGTGATAGTTACACAGTGCTGCTGTGCTAGCTGTGCTAGCTACACAGTGCTGCTGTGCTAGCTGTGATAGTTACACAGTGCTGCTGTGCTAGCTGTGATAGTTACACAGTGCTGCTGTGCTAGCTACACAGTGCTGATGTGCTAGCTGTGATAGTTACACAGTGCTGCTGTGCTAGCTACACAGTGCTGATGTGCTAGCTGTGATAGTTACACAGTGCTGCTGTGCTAGCTGTGATAGCTACACAGTGCTGCTGTGCTAGCTGTGATAGTTACACAGTGCTGCTGTGCTAGCTGTGCTAGCTACACAGTGCTGCTGTGCTAGCTGTGATAGTTACACAGTGCTGCTGTGCTAGCTGTGATAGCTACACAGTGCTGATGTGCTAGCTGTGATAGTTACACAGTGCTGCTGTGCTAGCTGTGATAGTTACACAGTGCTGTGTGCTAGCTGTGATAGTTACACAGTGCTGCTGTGCTAGCTGTGATAGTTACACAGTGCTGCTGTGCTAGCTGTGATAGTTACACAGTGCTGCTGTGCTAGCTGTGATAGCTACACAGTGCTGCTGTGCTAGCTGTGATAGTTACACAGTGCTGCTGTGCTAGCTGTGATAGCTACACAGTGCTGCTGTGCTAGCTGTGATAGTTACACAGTGCTGCTGTGCTAGCTGTGATAGTTACACTGTGCTGCTGTGCTAGCTGTGATATTTACATAGTGCTGCTGTGCTAGCTGTGATAGCTACACAGTGCTGCTGTGCTAGCTGTGATAGTTACACAGTGCTGCTGTGCTATCTGTGATAGTTACACTGTGCTGCTGTGCTAGCTGTGATAGTTACACAGTGCTGCTGTGCTAGCTGTGATAGTTACACAGTGCTGCTGTGCTAGCTGTGATAGTTACACAGTGCTGCTGTGCTAGCTGTGATAGTTACACAGTGCTGCTGTGCTAGCTGTGATAGTTACACAGTGCTGCTGTGCTAGCTGTGATAGCTACACAGTGCTGCTGTGCTAGCTGTGATAGTTACACAGTGCTGCTGTGCTAGCTGTGATAGTTACACAGTGCTGCTGTGCTAGCTGTGATAGTTACACAGTGGCAGTAAAAGATACGTTTCGCTGTTGTTCTTATTATGTAAGTAGGTCGGGGGCTGGGAGTGCCAAAAACGTGCCACCTGTCTCACCTGGCATGCATATGGCACCAGCTGTGGCACCTGCGCCCCCCCCCGTCTTTCATCCCCTCATCTCTTGTGATGGTGGTGGTGTTTTATTCGTCAGGAAACAAGTGTCTCCTGACTTGAGTCACATTACTCACTCACTGGTTAAGTAACCAATGGTGCGCGCGCGCGTACGCACAGGGAGGGAGTGGACCTAGTAGCGACCAGTGAAGAGGCGGAGCCAGGAGCTGTGAATCGACCCCTGCAACCACAAATAGGCGAGTATACACAGTCAGGTCATCACTCCCTCATACAACCAAAATATAAACTATACTGTAGGATACAATAATGTATAAAAATATGTACTGGTAGAAGTAACATTGGAGGTAGACACCCGGACAGGTAGACAGGTAGAACAATTCTCCATCCACTCTCTCTATCCTCTCTCAACCCTTTTCCTTCCTCTCCAACCCCCCTCCTTCCTCCTCAACCCTCTTCCTTCCCTTCAACCCTCCTCCTTCCCTCCCCTCCAACCTCTCCTCCTTCCCTCCTCCAACCCTCTCTTCCTTCCTTCTCTTCCAACCCTCTCCTCCTTCCCTCCCCTCCAACCCTCTCTTCCTTCCTTCTCTTTCAACCCTCTCCTCCTTCCCTCCCCTCCAACCCTCTCCTCCATCCCTCCCCTCCAACCCTCTCCTCCTTCCCTCCTCTCCAACCCTCTCCTTCTTCCCTCCCCTCCAACCCTCTCCTCCTTCCCCTCCAACCCTCTCCTCCTTCCCTCCCCTCCAACCCTCTCTTCCTTCCCTCTCTTCCAACCCTCTCCTCCTTCCCTCCCCTCCAACCCTCTCCTCCTTCCCTCCCCTCCAACCCTCTCTTCCTTCCTTCTCTTCCAACCCTCTCCTCCTTCCCTCCCCTCCAACCCTCTCCTCCATCCCTCCCTCCAACCCTCTCTCCTTCCTCCTCTCCAACCCTCTCCTTCTTCCCTCCCTCCAACCCTCTCCTCTTCCCCTCCAACCCTTTCCTCCTTCCCTCCCCTCCAACCCTCTCTTCTTCCCTCTCTTCCAACCCTCTCCTCCTTCCCTCCAACCCTCTCCTCCTTCCCTCCCAACCTCCTCCTCTCCTTCCATCCCTCCTCCTCCAACCCTCTCCTCCTTCCCTCCCTCCAACCCTCTCCTCCATCCCTCCCCTCCAACCCTCTCCTCCTTCCCTCCCTCCAACCCTCTCCCTCCATCCCTCCCCTCCAACCCTCTCCTCCTTCCCTCCCTCCAACCCTCTCCTCCTTCCCTCCCTCCAACCCTCTCCTCCTTCCCTCCCTCCAACCCTCTCCTCCTTCCCTCCCTCCAACCCTCTCCTCCTTCCCTCCCTCCAACCCTCTCCTCCTTCCCTCCCTCCAACCCTCTCCTCCTTCCCTCCCCTCCAACCCTCTCCTCCTTCCCTCCCCTCCAACCCTCTCCCTCGTGAAGGTCTACAAACAAGACAACAATGTTTGGCAGGAGAGTGAGGGGGGGAAGGGAGGCTGAGGAAGTGAGGGGGTTCTTCCCGCTTTTACTCTCCTCTTATCTTCTAGTTCTTATTTCTTCCTACTTTCCACCTCATCTTCTCCCGTTCTTCACACTGCCATCACTCAGAATAAAAACAAGTTGCTTAACAGACAATGCAAAACCTCTCCAGTAACAACCAAGGGAGCGATGACTACACTAAGAGAGAACTCAATAAATGTAAGAGGACCTAGACTTTTCAAGACCTTCCTTTCACACACAAGAAGAATTACCAACAAGACTCAAGCTGTGTTCAAGAGAGGACTTGATTAATTCCTTCAAGTTAGTTCCTGATCAGCCGGGCTGTGGTGCGGGCGGCGGGGCAACAACAACTTGGTTGATCAGGCCAGCAGCCAGGGGGGTCTGATCTATATTGCTCTCAGTAAAGAGGCAGATAAGCACCGAAGTAGAGGTAGTAAAGAGGCACATAAGCACTGTGACTCAGCAAGACGACGTTTGTGAAAGTTAGGAGAAGGAAAGATAACTTTACCAGAGGACCAGTTAATAGGATGGCTGTGATCTCTGACATGACAGTTAGTGTCGGCAAGGCGAACAGTTTCTTCAAAGTACTGAAGAGGACAAGAGGACCAGGAGATAGAGTAGACACCGGAAGCATCAGTGAGAGAAGTAGTTGTTACAAGACTACTGTGAAGGCTATTAGTTTGACGAGAAGCAAGCTTGATATCTAGAGGACGGAGGGTGTTGTTAAAGATTTTGAAAACAGAAATGTAAGGAAGGCAAAGAACAGATTTCATAGGAAAAGTGAGCTTTGGAGAGAAGAACGCTAGTTTAGCATGAGACTAGGCAGAGTTAATGAAATCCGGAGGATAGCCAAGGCGAGAACGACCTGCGAGGAATGAAGATTTAAGAATTAAGACACTAAGGGTCACAGATGCGGAGGACATGGAGGAAAAGAGAAACAAAAACACCTTTTTAGACAGACACATGGTCGTGTTAAACGAAAGAAAAAGCCTGTCACTGATATTGACATGAACATCAATGAAAGTTAGATTCCCATTCAGTTTTGAACTTGATGGAAGGAGCAAGATTGTTAAGGGGGTCAAGAAAAGGTTGGAAGAGACTAGAGCGAAGGACGTACCTCAATAGTACGAGCAGAACAGTTTCACATTACTCTGTATAAAGGTTAGCAAGAACAAGAGATAGAGAAGCCCATAGCACACCAAAGTTTAGAGAATATAATTTACCTTTACAGGAAAAAAAAAGGTCCACCCAAAGGCAAATATGATCAAAAAAGACATCAATGGTTATAGAGAGATGACATAGCCCTTCATGGGCTTCTCTCTGAGAAAACTGTGAATACCATCAAGAGGAATATTAGTGAAGAAAGACTCAACGTCAAGACTTAGCACCTTATAGGTCGGAAAGTGGCCCAACACTTTCAGTGAAGTCCTGAGAGTGACGGAGCTGACCACGAAAAAAATGAGCCAAGGAAAGAAGTGAAAGTTTTGGCCAGCCAAGAGGAAAGAGGATGAGACAAAACCTCGAGAGGATATGATGGCACGAAGAAGAATACCAGGTTTTTGAGTTTCAGGAAGACCATAGAAAAAAGGTAATGAGGGACAGATACGAAAACGGTGATCATTATCAAAGTTAGGAAGACATAAATTGGAGAGAGTGTGAAGTTAAACGCTGAAAGTTCTCGTGATGCGATCAAGAGGGTTGGAGGCATCAAGAGGGTTGGAGGCATCAAGAGGGTTGGAGGCATCAAGAGGGTTGGAGGCATCAAGAGGGTTGGAGGCATCAAGAGGGTTGGAGGCATCAAGAGGGTTAGAGGCATCAAGAGGGTTGGAGGCATCAAGAGGGTTGGAGGCATCAAGAGGGTTGGAGGCATCAAGAGGGTTAGAGGCATCAAGAGGGTTGGAGGCAAGGGTAGTGGAGGTGTGTGAGTCAAGACAGCAAAGGATTTGACTTCTATGAGGCAGTTCTCGTTAGTGAGGACAACCACTGCAGTTCCTTCGTCAGTGTGAATGATGACAGTATCAGTAGCGGATCTGAGAGAAGTAATGACAAGTTGATAGTGACGAGGAAGCTGGTGAGTCTTAGAAAAATAGGCTGTCAAGGGCAGAAATGAGTAGTAGACAAGTTAGAAACTTTACTGAGTTATCATTGGATTGATTTTACTGAGTTATTACAGGTTTGACCACTTAGTTATCCTTGGTTTGACTTTTAAGTTGTCCTAGGTTTATTGAGTTATCCAAGGTTTGACTTTATAGACGTATCCTAGGTAAAAGCTCCATAAACTATTATTATAAACCTGACACATTTGTGTGTTCTCAGAACTATTGTACAGGTTTTTACTTATGTATGTAATATATTTCTAGACTTTCGTTCCAACAGTTTATCTTAGTGCCTAGTAAACTCACTCTTATGATCACAGGGAACATTTTCTACCCTGGGTAAGTCAGGGTAAAAGCCTCTGTCACATGAGCAGGAGACTTCACTGAGGGAGCCCTCGCATCACCAACACATTCTCCAGGATAAATAAATACTCTGCCCTCCATATCTCCTCCCTCCTATTTGTAGCTACGGTAGCACAGCTAAATGTCCCTGGTGTCTCGTCTTCAGCAGAACAACCACTGTGAATAAAATAGTGAACTTCCAAGCGTTATGTGATTTCTCAGATATTATATATATATATATATATATATATATATATATATATATATATATATATATATATATATATATATATATATATGCTTTCTTTGTTTATATATTTTGTTTCATTAACAATTTTGACTTCTGGTTGTCCCTCCTGCAGCTACTATGAAGTTTTCTTGTCGTCTTATAACTTTATATGTAGTTATCATGTCTCCTGTGTCTCTGCCTCAGCCACTGACGTCATCTTTAGTGTTTACAAACTTTCATCATAACTTATATTTTTCAGGTCTGGCAGCCACTAACTCTTTGCACCTTTTCTAAAATACTCACATGTTTTTTTTAATATGTGGGCAACCACACGACTGCTGCACATTACAGTTTTGCCAATTATGTAAAGATTTTTATTTTATAATTTCTTTGGATGATTTTTATAGTTTGTCAATGTATCATATGAGTTTCTCACAACTTCCTCTACATGATCTACTGTTTGCTAATAAAATCTCCTGGGTCTCTCTCACTCTTTCTCTGGTACTTTGAAGATTTTGTCACATAGTCTACAATTTTTCATGTTGCCTGATTTCGTTTTTTCCAATTTCCACTTCATGACATTAATCTGCTCTAAATTCCACTATTTCACTCCATTTGCTCAGTTTACCAAAGTTATTCTGTAGAGATTCCCAGGGCGTTGACCCCCGGAACCCTCTCCAGGTATACTCCAGGTATACTCCAGGTATATTCCAGGTATACTCCAGGTATACTCCAGGTATATTCCAGGTATACTCCAGGTATACTCCAGTGCTTTTATTATTTCAACCAAGATTTTTGCATTATCCTCAAACATATTCATACAGTTTTTCTTTTCTTTCTGATAAGTCATTTATATAAGCTAAAAACATTATGAGTGGAGCGCAGCAGATCCTTGCTGCACTCCACTCATGATGCCTCCACCAGGGCATTTTCCCTCTAATAACTTTTCTCGTTTTCCTCTTAAACAAACAAAACAAAGGCCTCGTCCACTGTAATACTCCCTGGACCCATTATGTACCTCTCTAATCCTTTGACTACCTCCCGCAGGATGGGTAATGGGGTGCATAATAAATACGTTAAACTAACACTAATATAGTTTATATGTCATGGTGTCCACTAACAGGAGAGCAAGACAGCAATAGCATACAACAGCAGTAGCATGCTAGTTATATGCTCCCTCTGTTGATCATGCTCTGTTATTTGCTACCGTGCATGTTGCAGGGCTGGCCCCAGAAAGCACAACATATTGCCAAATACCTCAACACCACATAAACATTTCTTCATTTTTATATTTTGCTCAGAAAACGAGATTCCTTAGGGAAAACTCTGGCATTTTAGTACTCATCAAACTTGTTCAAAATTCGTGAATACAAAGTGAAACCAACGCGGATCGATACTTCAGAGGGCTCAGTAGAGGCTGTCAACAATGATGTGACCAAAGGCTCAAGAAATACAGAAATTTTGATCCATATTTAAGTTTTTTATTAGTATTATCACCTATGGAGGGTTGATGACCCCATACAGCCTAGCAGTGTTGATAACCCCAGACATTCTAGCAGTGCTGATGACCCCAGACAGCCTAGCAGTGTTGATGACCCCAGACAGTCTAGCAGTGTTGATGACCCCAGACAGCCTAGCAGTGTTGATGACCTCAGACAGCCTAGCAGTGTTGATGACCCCAGACAGCCTAGCAGTGTTGATGACCCCAGACAGCCTAGCAGTGTTGATGACCTCAGACAGCCTAGCAGTGTTGATGACCCCAGACAGTCTAGCAGTGTTGATGACCCCAGACAGTCTAGCAGTGTTGATGACTTTTTGTTCCCACATCCTATCATATAGACAGTGTAGCAGCACACTGAGGGGTATTCATGCCATGTAACTATCATATAATAGTTTAGCAGCACACTGAGGGGTATTCATGCCATGTAACTATCATATAATAGTAGCAGCAGCACACGACTGATGTATATAATTTGGTAGTCTGGCGAACATTAACGTAGGTAGACTAGTGTCGCTATTTCAGTCTCCATGCCTGGCAGCTTAGTGATTCTCCTCTCTCTCTCTCTCCCACCATTCCTCCTTTGCAATCATGTCTCTCCCTCACCATCATCACCATGTCCCTCCATCACTCACCACCAACAGTCATGACCCTCCTTCACATCCCTTCCTCCCTCTCTCCCTCACTACTCTTCTCCTCCCAAGTGTATTTTAAGAACCGTCATTAAATATAACGTATCAAAAATAACAACTACTGACCACCTGCGTCAATTATGTCTCAACAACGTCCAGAGATTTATATATAATATATATATATATATATATATATATATATATATATATATATATATATATATATATATATATATATATAAGGAGATGAATGATAGATGTAGGCCGTTCTTGGTGCAATCAAGACATCATCAGGAGCTTGCAATGTTGCAGAAATTAATAGAATCTGCCTGGACTTTTACTCATTTCAGCAACATTGCAAGCTCCTGATGACGTGTTGATTGCAACACGAAAGGCCTAGAGCTATCATTCAACTCCCCCTATGGTTATTTTGCATCTTTTATCGCTGGTTCGCGTTTTTTGCATAATACATACATACATACATATATATTAGGATCAACAGAGTTTGGGGAATATGAGGTAATTAGAATTTTAAAGAGAGGTAGTACCAATCCGTGGATCAAGAGCCCTTCACTGGCATCAAGGCACCACCATAGAAGGTCATATTAAGATAAAAGGTCAAGTAAAGTCCCATAAAAGATATCAAACCTGCTTATTGCATCTGTTGACTTTCAGTTGCAATGTTTTGAAGGCTCGCGCGAGGCTTCCCTCTCATGGTTCTCAAAGAACCTAAATATTTATAAGTGTTTCACATGAATTTCTTAATGGTTGGTGGGACCATGGACCCCGCGGCCCATCTGTTTCACTCTGCTGTTTCACTCTGCTGTTTCACTCTGTGTTTCACTCTGCTGTTTCACTCTGCTGTTTCACTCTGCTGTTTCACTCTGCTGTTTCACTCTGCTGTTTCACTCTGCTGTTTCACTCTACTGTTTCACTCTGTGTTTCACTCTGCTGTTTCACTCTGTGTTTCACTCTGCTGTTTCACTCTGCTGTTTCACTCTGTGTTTCACTCTGCTGTTTCACTCTGCTGTTTCACTCTGTGTTTCACTCTGCTGTTTCACTCTGCTGTTTCACTCTACTGTTTCACTCTGTGTTTCACTCTGCTGTTTCACTCTGCTGTTTCACTCTGTGTTTCACTCTGCTGTTTCACTCTGTGTTTCACTCTGCTGTTTCACTCTGCTGTTTCACTCTGCTGTTTCACTCTACTGTTTCACTCTGCTGTTTCACTCTACTGTTTCACTCTGATGTTTCACTCTGCTGTTTCACTCTGATTCACTCTGCTGTTTCACTCTGCTGTTTCACTCTGCTGTTTCACTCTACTGTTTCACTCTGATGTTTCACTCTGCTGTTTCACTCTGATTCACTCTGCTGTTTCACTCTGCTGTTTCACTCTGCTGTTTCACTGTATAGAGCTTAGTGATGTTTCGCTCTCCAGACTTAATTATGCTACATAATGCGGCATTTCGATCAAGTTTCTACAATTTCCATAATATTCACAGGAGAGCGCTGGACCCGCAGGGTCTGTTAAAATATATATATATATATTATATAAATATATATATATATATATATATATATATATATATATATATATATATATATATATATGTCACGTTAATAACACACACACACACACACACACACACACACACACACACACACACACATAAAAATATATATATATATATATATATATATATATATATATATATATATATATATATATATATATATATATATATATATATATATATATATATATATATTAAGTGACATTAAAATTTTGATATAAGATTAATTAGAATTTAAGTAACATTAATAAAATTAACGTAATATGGATTAAGCCTGCATAGCCTAACACTTGTCAGTTATTTTTATTATACTAAAAACAGGCGCTAAACCCGTATGAGTCTTAACTTTTGGACGGTGAGGATCTTAATATCCCTGTTTGCCTGTGGCTGCCTGGCGATGTTTTGCAAAAGCTCTTCTTAATCCACGAACATCTGGTCAACATCAACACCAGGTATGACTTAACCCTTAGGTACTCAAGTGGCAATGTTTCAGCATTGCAAATATAATATTACCGATCACGAGGATGCTAAAATAAGTTCAGTATTGCATGTTTTGCCCTGACCTCACGACGGGAATAGTGTAAACATTCCTGGAAAAACTAACATGGGTGACGCGATCCCCGGATGTGACGTCATAGAAAAGCAAGAGAGTGATTGGTTCTTTTTTCGGCTTGGTCTTCCTGATTGGCTAGTTGCATTCTGATTATGTCTTAGGTCTGCCTGATTAGTTAGTAAGTAAGTTTATTTAGGTACAGGTCCACATAAGTACAATTATCATACATAGTAACGTGTAAATTACCTAGGATAACCCCAAAATGTCGGAGTGACTTAAGTCCATTGGGATTTTTGGTTGTTTGCAATAAAAAGTTTGTTCCTTATAGTGTTATTTGCATGTGTTCATTATCATAAGTTGTAACATTGAGGTTCGTGGTTCGATCTCCGGTACGGGCGAAAACATTAGGACCTATTACCTAATGACATCTGCTGTCCATGTAAAATGGGTACCTGAGTGTTAGTGAACTGGTGTGGGTCGCATCCTGGGACAAAACTGATCTAATTTCCCCGAAATGCTTTGCATAAAAAGCGGCTTTCTATATAGTAGTATGTCATTGATGTCAGCTATGGCCTGTATACATTATTATTAAGGTGGTTTGATTTTTCACTGCTTAATTGGCGCAATAACTCTATGGGTAGCCACATTTATGGCTGTTAATTCACGATCTCTGTAGATATTTGCGTGGCTGTCTTGGTGGTTGAGGCTACGATAACTGCTCATTGTTGGCAGTTAGTTTAATATTTTTATTATGCACCGCATACTTATCCTGTGGACGGTAGTCAAAAGATTACAGAGGTACAGAATGGATCCAGGAAGTGTGCCTCAACATTACAGAGGAACATAATGGATCCAGGGACTGAACCGCAAAGTTTTGATAACTAAGCAAGTTACAGTGGTAATGAAGTATTTACATGTTTATATCTGGTTACAACAATGTTTGTGTAAATCCTTTTTTAAGAAAGATCTGACCTCATTTAATAACTGTAGCTGTTCCTATGTATAATTCACTGGTAATATTATCAATAGAGGAGGCGTATTTATTTTCATTAACGCGAAATTAGAAATCCCTAAGTAGTCTATCCCACATAAACTTGATCACAACCCTCACATGGTATTACATAAAACGTTTGATATCTGCGAAGCTTCGGTGCTCTCAGACTACATTTGTAGTACTGGTAGTAGTAGCCACTCCTCTACTACATTTGTAGTACAGGTAGTAGTAGGCACTCTCAGACTACATTTAAGAAAAAGAGGCATATTATTCGCCACTTTGGTGTTTGGCAGAACTTAGAACTATATATCCAACAAGGGATGCGTCAGCCTTATGGGTGGCTACGCTCTGTTTTGCACGTCACCAGTAGTCGTTACTGCCGTGTTTCCTGACAAACCTTCCCTAACCTAGCAGTCGTTGATACAGTGGGAGAGCAACTTGACGAAGACTTGCTGGATGAAAAAACACTCCTCAGAGCTGCAGACCCTGTAAGGAAAAACTCAATGACCACTCGTAGTTACGTTGTGATGTGAATGAAGTGCATTAAGTCATCCTGGTTGGTAAGCTTCCCGTGTACTCTGAATGATCGTTTTTCGCATATTTCTACAGAAAGAACATAGTGGCAGGGAAGGTTGTCCTTTCAGTCCTCCTCTAGTTGAGTCTAGAGGAGCTTGATCTGGTAGAAGATAAACAGCTGAACCGTACTGCAGGACACTTGTTTATGTATCCAGCATAATCCAGAGTGTGGACGCTCACCCGAGATGTCTGCTGCAGTCTCTCTGATGCAGTCTCTCTGCTTCGGTCTCTGCTACAGACAGACTACACTAGTTTATTGCAGTTTCTCTGATGTAGTCTACTCCAGTCTCCCTGTTGCAGACAGACTACACCAGTCCAACATACAGGCAGCCTCCCTGTGCAGACAGACTACACCAGTTTGTCTGCTGCATCTTTCGGAGGATTGTGCAGGTATGACTAGATTAAGGTCGCTTGATCCAAAGAACTGCTGATATCCTCCTCTTCCTCGGCTCAAACCTGATTACCTAGCTTGTCCCAGGAGCTGTATAACCCCATCGAGTCTAGCGCTTCTCCATTCCATAATGATAAGTGGTAGACGTAGTAGTAACACTAGTGTAGAAGTAGCGGGAGTAGATTCGTAGAGTGTGACTGTTAGGTAATCCAGAACATTAAAAACACAGCAGGTGTTCCAAAGGTCAACGAGCACACAGTAGTAATGTTTGTTATTGGTATGCCGGCGGCTGCACATTACTAATGAAGGAAGCTGCCGAGGATACCCTTGTAGTTCAGGGGTCACAGCGTTCCGCTTATAACCAGAGAAACCTGGGTTCGATTACCGTGCTGGGTGAGCCCAATGGAGAACTTCCCTTCCACCTGCTACCATTGTTCACCTAGCAGTATGTAGGTACCTGGGTGTTAGTTGACTGCTGTGGGTCACATCCTGGGGAACGACCCCAGTAGGAATAATAATCCACACTGTGGCAATTTTGGGATATATTGGGTTAATAACCCATATTATCTGTTAGGAATTCTTATGCCTCTGTGTTGGGGTATCTTGTGCCTCTGTGTTGGGGTGTCTCGTGCTTGTATGTTGGGGTATCTCGTGCCTCTATGATGGGGTGTCTCGTGCTTGTATGTTGGGGTATCTCCTGCCTATGTGTTGGGGTATCTCGTGCCTGTATGTTGGGGTATCTCGTGCCTGTATGTTGGGGTATCTCGTGCCTGTATGTTGGGGTATCTCATGCCTATATGTTGGGGTGTCTCGTGCTTATATGTTGGGGTATTCGTGCCTGTATATTGGGGTATCTCGTGCCTGTGTTGGGGTATCTCGTGCCTGTGTGTTGGGGCATCTCGTGCCTGTGTTGGGTATCTCGTGCCTGTGTTGGGGTATCTCGTGCCTGTGTGTTGGGGCATCTCGTGCCTGTGTTGGGTATCTCGTGCCTGTGTTGGGTATCTCGTGCCTGTGTTGGGTATCTCGTGCCTGTGTTGGGTATCTCGTGCCTGTGTTGGGTATCTCGTGCCTGTGTTGGGTATCTCGTGCCTGTGTTGGGTATCTCGTGCTTGTATGTACGCACCATGTCAGCGATGTACCTGATATCAGGAAGTTGTTGACCTCGAGAATTTGTGTGGCAACTGCCAGAAGAAATAAAAGAAAGAAAAGGAAAAAGTCTTAGTTAACCTAACAAATCTATTGAAACAGGGAAGGATGGTGAGGTATTTTTAAGTAAAATAAATTGTTACACGGGTCGTAGTGGGACCTGATCAGCTTATCTTGTAATCCCGGGGTTTCAAAGTGGGTTCTGTGAGAGCTTCTTGGGGTTCCATTAGAGATTTTGTAAGACTTGGAGGGAGAGAGAGATGGAGAGGTTGAAATTAAATTATTTAGTTTCTTTTATTTTTTAATGAGTGACTGACATTGCAGAAATACTTGAGTTGAGAGTATTGAAATATATTTACGATACTGTTAATGAGAATAATGAAACATTCCGAGATTTTAGTACTGTTTCGATAGATATGGCAACTCTTTATCGATATTTAATATTCTGCCACAACCACAGTAACACCAAGAATTATGTTAGAATAAGTGTGTAAGTGTTCGAATAAGTGTGCAAGTATTTTAATAAGTGTGCAAGTGTTACAATAAGTGTATTAGTGTTGGTTTGAGTGCGCAAGTGTTAATGGAAGAGTGGTGTTGCAAAAAGCGTCAGCCTAATGCTCACTTAGTGCCGAATTATATAACTGAAGACGAACTTTGCTATTCTGGTAACACCTAACTGACTGGTATTTATTTTACTGATGGGCTGGTAAATTGGGTTTAATGCCTATCTGCTACATGAGGGTGTAGTAGATAGGTGTGTCACCTGTTCACCACCAGGCCAGAATACTTTTAATACTTTAAATAGACATCAAAGTAAACTCAGTGTATAAACACCGAGACATATACTTCGCTGTGGGTATTGCATGTGGATATATTCAGGGACGGAAATACAATGAAACTAATGTATCTTAATCTTCAGGGGCCCCTGATCCCGGAGTGCCTCCTGAAGCCACTTTGGTCCTCATTGCGTCTACTGTATGAGGGGTTGTGAAGGGGATCCCCTAACAGTTCAAGTTTCAGGACCCCAAAAATGTAGGTCCGCCACTGGATGTATTGACAAATAAATTAGAAAGCCTCAGAAAAATGGTCTCATACTTCATTAGTTATAAGGCTAACGTTTTCTCTAATATTATTAGTAGTATTGTATTCACGACAGCGTTAAATTCGTATGTTTCCTCTTGAAAACCTCTTAATTTCAATACATATAAGCAGTTCTAAAGTGAAGTTCTGCTTGAAAAATCATGTAACATATCCTTACGTACGTGGCGGCCGCCAGCCTAGCACTGGGTCGCCTCCCGGCTGCTCACACGTTTATATATGGAATGCCAAAGAAATTAACAAGCTTGGCACTGCTCCAGGGGCTCTCCTTGCTTCATCATATCTATTATAATGAAAGTATAGCTCAGTGCTAGAGCCCTTGGCTCACAATAGAAAGGACCCGGGTTCTATTACCGGCATAGGAGAGACCTACTGGCAGTTCTTGCAGCTGTTGACCCCGATCAGCCACCACTGAGTGTTACTCAACTGCTGTGGATCGTATTGTGGGGAGAATGTGTATAACTTAAATAGGCTTGGATTTAAAATGAAGAAGACTTCCATTTGACCAGTAACCCGAGAGGGTCAGTAACTCAGGGTAACCCCAGTAATGTGGCTTATTTGTAGTGGAGTCCTTCATGTCTTGTTTCCTAGGAGGTGGTTCAGAACAGCCTACTAGGTCGTAGGTACCTATGTATTGCTAGGTGAAGAGGGGTACCAGGTGCAAAGAGACTATTTGTTTCACCTCGCTTAGGGATCGAACCCAGGTTCTTTCGATTGTAAGCAGACGTTCTACCTTTCAGATAAAGTTAATTTAGCCGTGTCAAAAAAAAAATAAGTTTGTCGGAACGGACACGGTATATAACACTACAAAACTTCTCTGGCAATCTGCTGTGGCACCAGACTCAGGATATAGTCTTTGTAAACGATTGTAATTTCTAATTTAAACACGACAAAACCACTGTAGTTTCTCTTGAAAAATGAATCTCATCCAGCCTAGCGACAACCCACTGTAGTTCCTCTTGGTGATAAATTTCATGCAGTCTGACAGTCTGGCAGTCTACTGTATGTACAAGAAAACAATCTAGCAACAACAAGAATTTCCTCCTGTAAATGTTTAACCCAGATAAAAATCAGTGCTGGGATAGTCACAGTAACAGCAGGAAATATATATATTTTTAAAACTGAATTGCAGTAGTGAACAGGTTTTTACAGGCTGAGTGACACCTAGTGTGTGAATTATTGCCTGTGATGATAAATAATGTATAGGCTTATCTGGATAATTAAGTAAATTATTAATTTTAGGTGACTTTGATAAAATATAAAGTTATAAGACATACGTGCTGTGAAGCATGTCTCTGTATCACTCCTTCCAAAAATATTTCATTTAACTCTAGCACTTATTCTTACGTTATGATAAAGCAACAATGTGGGGAAAAAAGGATAGGTTATGACGCAAACTTTGAGATAACGTTTCGCTCTGTGTAAACTTTATTAAGCATGATAAATTTCTACACATAGTTAACCATTACTTCAATAAAAGCTTTTTATGCAACCTGCGTCTTTTTAACCTCTATTGCGACAGTACACCAGCTGGAGCCAGACAATATGGTAATGATTCACTCTCTCTCGTTTGAATACAAATAATAGTCACCTTGCATTCCTTCCCACAGTATACACTCCATATATATTATGCTGGGATATATAGTTTTTCTTATAATTGTAAGCTTTGTACCGACATATGTGCGAGACACTTCACAAACAAAATTAAAAAAGTGCCCAAAAAAATGATCTCAAAACCTATTAAATGCTCTACTAGCCAGCTACATTACGTAAGGCATCTTTCTAGGTTAAGTCAAGAGGAGATAACTTACGCTTCTAAGCCTCACAACAATGTTAGTGCACTAAAAGCTTGCGGTGATGTAATCTTCAAGAATTCCTGATTGTTTTACCAAGATGTGGGAGGAATTTTCCACACAAGTTTCTGAAAGGTTTGCGTCCACTCGGGTCAGTTCAGCTTGGGAATGTTGTAAGTCAAGAACCTATCATCTAAGATGCCACACACTGCACTTCCCTACCGTTACTAGGTGATCTTTCACTGTAGGAGATGACTAAGTGGCACTCGTGAGCATCAAGTAATATCCCAAGAGGGCTACCACGGCGATGAGGACCTTGTGGTTGCCTACGTCTCACAGGAACCACTGGCCAACTTGTGAACCTCACAGACGTATCACTGATGCCACTTACACTGTGTGAACCTGCCCTCTCTCTCCTGCTCCCCTCACTGTGAGAGGTTCAAGGTGATAGCCGGCAAACCTCCGACCGGGAGCCTGAAATAGAACTACATTTGCCTTTACGAGAAACCTGTTACCAGCATCCAAGCAGGTGCCTTACGTTTTCTTTATTTCTCATCACAGTTATAGAAAACGAATAATCTTTCATGATCAACTATGGTTAAAAAAATATGATTGTATTTTTTGATAAATAGTTCAATCATGTTTAACTTAAATTATCAGCATCCAAACAGGTGCCACGTTTTCTATGTTTCTTCTCGCTATTATAGAAAACTGACAGTATTTAACGACTTACTTTTGTAAATGGGTTTAGGATCATATTTTGGATGAATAGTTAGTAAGTTTATTCAGGTACAGATACACATAAATACAGTTACATAAATTATCATACATAGCAACATATGTGCATATGTGAATGAGAGGTAAACAGGTTTTATATAAGGAAGGGCATTTACAGGTCCTTGTATCGCTAAAGCTCTCGCTTCACACGGCGAGGGTCTGGGTTCGAGTCCCAGCGAGGGTAGAAACATTGGGCGTGTTTCTTTACACTGGTTGTCTATGTTCACCCATCAGTAAAATGGGTACCTAGGAGTTAGTCGACTGGTGTGGGTCGCATCCTGTGACAAGGGCCTAATTTGCCCGAAATGCTCTTCTTAACAAGGGGCTTTCTATATATACATAGTAGTACGTATGTCATTGATGTCAGCTAGGCCTGTATACCATGTAGTACTTGTAGTAAATGAAGATATTATTATTATTATTATTATTATTATTATTATTATTATTATTATTATTATTATTATTATTATTATTATTAAAAACCTTTCCCCTCTTGAAAATATAACTAGTTATAGATCATTTTATTTAGCATAAATTTACAATTATTTTTACACATTAAAAAGAAATATATTTTTCTATAATATTTGCATTAAACCTTATTGTTAATATTTCATTTAACGCTTTGTAAATAAGACACATAAGACATTTGACATACAATGTATAGCAGCGACGAGGCGGGGCCAGGAGCTGTGACTCGACCCCTGCAGCCACAAATAAGGGAGTAGACCTAGAGATGTATTTGTCTCAGCCGAGAGTTTAATCCCTATTTTAGAGATTAATTAAAGTATTGCTATCTGGTGGTGAAAATGTTACGTGTATCCTTAATGATCATAGTGTAGTCGATAGGCTTCAAACCATATTAACCATTTGACAGAGGACATTAGTCCTACTCTACAAAGGTGGCAGTAAAGCAATTGCAAAGAACTACAGACCGATAGCACTAACATCCCATATCATAAAATCTTTGAGAGGGTTCTAAGAAGCAAGATCGCCACCCACCTAGATACCCATCAATTACACAACCCAGGGTAACACGAGTTTAGAGCAGGTCGCTCCTGCCTGTCCAAGCTACTGGACCACTATGACAAGGTCCTGGATGCTGTAGAGGATAAACAAAATACAGATGTAGTATACACAGACTTTGCAAAAAGCTTTCGACAAATGTGACCATGGTGTAATAGCGCACAAAATGCGTGATAAAGGAATAACAGGAAAAGTTGGTAGATGGATCTATAGCTTCCTGACAAATAGAACACAGAGTAATAGTGAACAGAGTAAAGTCTGAGGCAGCTACGGTGAAAAGCTCTGTACCACAAGGCACAGTACTCACTCCCATTCTATTTCTCATCCTCATATCTGACATAGACAGAGATGTAAGCCATAGCTCCGTGTCTTCCTTTGCGGATGACACCCGGATTGCCATGACAGTGACCTCCATCGAAGACACCGCAAGACTCCAAGCGGACATCAACCAGATCTTCAAATGGGCCACTCAAAACAATATGAAGTTCAATGAAGGGACATTTCAACTACTCAGATATGGAAAAATTGAGGAAATTAAATCTGTATCAAGGTATACGACAAATTCTAACCATACAATAGAGCGAAAAAGTTATGTGAAGGACCTGAGGGTGATAATGTCAGAGGTTCTCGCCTTCAAAGACCACAACAATGTATTTACCGCATCTGCTAGGAAAATGATAGGATGGATAATGAGAACCTTCAAAACTAGGGACGCCAAGCTCATGATGATTCTCTTCAAATCGCTTGTTCTCTCTAGGCTGGAATACTGCTGTACACTAACTGCCCCCTTCAAGGCAGGCGAAATTGCTGACCTGGAGAGTGTACAAAGAACTTTCACGGCACACATAAGTACAATAAGGCACCTAAATTACTGGGAACGGTTGAAGTCCCTTGATTTGTATTCCCTGGAACGCAGGCGAGAAAGATACATGATCATATACACTTGGAAAATCCTAGAGGGATTAGTACCAAATTTGCACACGAAAATCACTCCCTATGAAAGAAAAAGACTCAGCAGGAGATGCAACATTCCCCCAGTGAAAAGCAGGGGCGCCACGAGTACACTGAAAGACAACACAATAAGTGTCAAGGGCCCAAGACTGTTCAACTGCCTCCCAGCATACATAAGGGGGATTACCAATAGACCCCTGGCTGTCTTCAAGCAGGCACTGGACAGGCACCTAAAGTCAGTACCTGACCATCCGGGCTGCGGTTCGTACGTAGGTTTGCGTGCGACCAACAGTAACAGCCTGGTTGATCAAGCCCTGATCCACCATGAGGCCTGGTCACAGACCGGGCCGCAGGGGCGTTGACCCCCGGAACCCTCTCTAGGTAAACTCCAGGTATTACACCATGGTCACACTTGTCAAAGGCTTTTGCAAAGTCTGTGTATATTACATCTGCGTTTTGTCTTCTGGGGATTATTTGTGTATAGTTAAGTTATTGGGTTATTTGTGTATAGTTATTTGTCTGACTTTTTTGTTTTATCCTATGTAATTTACACATATGCTGCTATGTATAATTTATGTAACTGTGTTTATGTGTAACTGTACCTGAATAAACTGACTTCAGGTCTTGACCTGCTTGCTAGCTCACTTGTTAAACCATCCTTTGTTTAACTAGCTCACTAGTTAAACCATCCTTTGTTTAACTAGCTCACTAGTTAAACCATCCTTTGTTTAACTAGCTCACTAGTTAAACCATCCTTTGTTTAACTACCTCACTAGTTAAACCATCCTTTGTTTAACTACCTCACTAGTTAAACCATCCTTTGTTTAACTAGCTCACTAGTTAAACCATCCTTTGTTAAGATAAGATAAGATAAGATTTCTTCGTTTTTTTTTTAACCCCGGAGGGTTAGCCACCCAGGATAACCCAAGAAAGTCAGTGCGTCATCGAGGACTGTCTGTCTTATTTCCATTGGAGTCCTTAATATTGTCCCCCAGGATGCGACCCACACCAGTCGACTAACAACCCAGGTACGTATTTGCTGCTAGGTGAACATGACAACAGGTGTAAGGAAACACGTCGAAATGTTTCCACCCGCCAGGAATCGAACCCGGGCCCTCCGTGTGTGAACCGAGAACTCTACCCACCAGACCACCGGGCCACCAACACAAAGGATAGTTACATGTGCTGTGGTGTTTTAGGATTGTGAGTTATGTTTATAGGCATCGTCTTAGTTTGTAAAAGTCGCCAAAGAGAGTTATTTAAAAGAATGGCACATGTTTAAAACACATCCTTAGCGTGTTTGTGACGTATTAATGTTGTGAGATTTTATGTTGACTTGTGAGACGACTAGGCCGTGTTTCTTCGTTATTCTTGACTTCTACTTTCATATTTATCTAAATTTCCACAGTTGTTAAATATTATTACCGTGGATAATTTAAATGGCAGATGTTATTTGAAAGTGAATAATTAGTTTTTTTTAATTTAGGGTATCGTTGATCCTATCAAAGTTAAATGATGAGGTAGTCAGAAGTTCAGGCATACGAACTAATGTTTACAACCTTAGCTGAGGAGGACGTGTGTTCATCTCCCTCACTCAGGTTCCTTCACGTCTCCCTCTCTCAAGTTCTTTTATGTTTCCAGGTAGCTGCTGCCATCATTATAACGCTCTGACGACTTGTTACAACCTTCAAGCAAACAGTCGCCTATAAATCAAAAGGTGGATATGTTGTTTGACTATTGGATTATCATAGGTTATTATATAGTATATACATTATGGCCATTGGCCTATCCTAGGTTATAATATATATATATATATATATATATATATATATATATATATATATATATATATATATATATTACAGGGAACTGCAGAATCCATAAGGAAAATACAGCGCCTACGGAATAGGAGGTAATCAAGTTTAATCCAATAGTAATAATAATCTATTTCTGCATGTAGCTGACATCATTGGCATTATGCAGAGTATTTCAGACAACCTAAGTTAATCTGGACCCCTCAGCATACCACCCACAACAGTCAACTAACACCCAGGTTCTTACTGCTAGGTGAACAGGCAGCAAGTGTAAGGAAACATGCCCAACTTTCACCCTTGCCAGGTATTGATTCTGGACCCTCAGTGTGAGCTGAGGATGCTATAGTGTCCCATGACCTAGTAGGCAGTGCTCTTGCCTCACACACTGAGTGTCCGTGGTTTGATCCCTGGCCGGGTGGAAACATTGGGCATGTTTCCTTACACCCGCTGTCCCCATTCACCTATCAAGCAAGTAGGTACCTGGATGTTAGTGGACTGGTGCAGGTTCACATACGTAATGGATGACAAGATTGAAGGACCCTGGAGTTTACCTGGAGAGGGTTTCGGGGGTCAACGCCCCTGCGGCTCAGTCTGAGACCAGGCCTCATGGTGGAATCAGAGTCTGATCAACCAGGCTGTTACTGCCAGCAGCACGCAAACTGACGTATGAACCAAAGCCCAGTTGGTCAGGTACTGATTTTGGGTGCCTGTCCAGAGCCTTCTTGAAGACAGCCAATGACACACTGACTTTCTTGGGTTATCGTGGGTGACAAACCCTCTGGGTTAAGAATCTGAACAAAATCATATCTTATTTCTTATCTTACCAACAGAGCCACAAGCATGAAGCAAAAACCTTAAGACTATAATGTAGGTTAATTCTACCTTTGTATATTATTGGTAAAATATACTAACAAGTATGCGGGTTATGGTATTTATTGAGGTGTTTTGTCTACCTTTGACTTTATCAAGCTATCTTGTATACTATCGTTATATGCCTAAAACATCAGTTTGCACTCAGAACGTTTGTAAAACTTTATGCTTCTGTCTAAAATATTTGTAGATTTTCAGATATGAAGCTTACCTTACTTTTACCCTTATCTAATAGAATCCAGTTTACCTCAAAACCAGTGCTAATGACATCTAACAGCATCTAAACACTTACAGCAAATTAAAAAAGCTAAGTTGTAGAGCACCAGGGTGATGGCTACATCACCAGTCACAGTTGCAGTGTTCCGTTTAAGAAAAGTTCCTTGATCTAAGGAATTGGGCCTTGAATTGAGTCTAAATGCCTTCCATTCCCCTGGCACTGTATGACCCTTACAGGCAAAGCAATCAACTATGTACGAAATAATGTAATGTAGCCATGGAAACGACTGCCTACACATATTCTCATGACAACGAAGAAATGTCATATAATGGTTTAAATCATTTAATACAAATGTTTTATAGAAGTGTATACAAATCTTCTATTGTTACAACTTGCAGTCAGTATAAACAAGCAAAACAAATTTATTTTTAAAATAGTACAGTGGTACCCCGAGTTTCGGCCACCTCCCAACTCGAACAATTATGTATAAGTGTATTATTGTAAGTGCTTTTGTAACTGTAGTTTTGGGGGTCTGAAACGGACTAGTCTAATTTACATTATTCCTTATGGGAACAAATTCGTTCGGTAACAGCACTTGAACAGCCTCCTGGATCAAATTACAGTGGACCCCCGCCTAACGAGCACCCCGGAAATCGTACAATTATGTAAATATAATATTGTAATGCTTGTGGAAGTGTATTTTTGGGGGTCTGAAATAGACTAATCTATGTGACATTATTTCTTAAGGAAGTAAATTCGTTCGGTAATGGCACTTGAGCAGGCTTCTGGAATGAATTTTGCTCGTTAGGCGGGGGTCCACTGTATGGCCGAAACTCAGGGTTCCACTGTATGTATATATAATTATTACAAAATTAGGCAACATTTATGGTTATGCAGAGCATTTTGAACAGACGAAACTTAGCTCAAAACACCGGACTTACGACGGTCTCTCTGACCAGTATTTATACCTAAATAATGTACTGTAGTATATTTGAGCAGATTTCTTCTATTCTTTTTATTTCAATATACAGCACACTACTGTATAAACATTTAAAAATACATATACCAAAAATGTTATAAATGGTGCAAAGGTGACATTAAAACAATATCAAATATGGTTGACAGAAACCCACTACCATTATAGTATGCTCCTCACTTAGCAACGAATTCGTTTAATGATGTGGTCTTAGGAATGGAACTCCATTGTTAAGCGAGGAGAAGCTGTAATGTATATAGTATAATTTGTCTACCCCTTTGGGGTTAAATCCCAATCTATATTTTTTTTTTTGTAGGTAGTATGTTTTTTGTTAATGGAGCTGAGGAAGCTGTTGTTATCATGGGCTATGTAGTCTCTGTAGTGACCTTGTTTTTAAAGGACAACGTTTATTGTAGAGACTACAGTTTTTTGTAGAACTACAGAGACACAAGCTACTGCTGTGTTCACTGTTATTCGCTGATGCTTCATCTTCGAGCCTAAATAAGATTTTCTTAGTTTCAAGTGGTATGGTATTTTTGTTATGTTGGTGGCTGGGAAGGTACGGTAATGATCATTTATATTGTTGGTAATAATGCCTGCTTTTAGAGGAACTGTCATATTTGTATAGATGTGGTTAATTTAAGATGCAGTTGTCTCGGTAGTTCTTGTAGGTTTGGTAATTGATGGCATAATAAACTTTTCCTAGGTAGTAGGTTGGTAGGCAGCAACCGCCCAGGGAAGTATGTATACTACCGTCCTGCCAACCGAGTGTAAAACGAAAGCCTGTACAGTAATTCTTTTACATGATGGTAGGATTGCTGGTGTCTTTTTTCTGTCTTATAAACATGCAAGATTTCAGGTACGTCTTGCTACTTCTACTTACACTTAGGTCACACTACACATGCATGTCTTCTTTCTTTCAACAAACCGGCCGTATCCCACTGAGGCAGGGTGACCCAAAAAGAAAAACAAAAGTTTCTTTTTTTTACTTTAGTAATGTATATAGAAGGAGTTACTAACCCCTTGCTCCCGGCATTTTAGTCCCCTCTTACGACATGCATGGCTTACGGAGGAAGAATTCTGTTCCACTTCCCCATGCATGTACAAGCATATATGTATACACACACCTGGGTTTTCTATTTTCTTACTAGTTCTTGTTTATTTCCTCTTATCTCCATGAGAAAGTGGAACAGAATTCTTCCTCCGTAAGCCATGTGTGTCGTAAGAGGCGACTAACATGCCAGGAGCAAGGGGCTAGTAACCCCTTCTCCTGTATACATTACTAAAGTTAAAAAGAGAAACTTTTTTTTCTTTTGGGGCCACCCTGCCTCGGTTGAAAGAAGAATAAACTTTTATTCATATTGTAGATAAATGGTTCAAAAAACCGACAAGTTCGTGAATTAGACACTTGCAACACTTGGGTATTTTTATTGAGGAAATATTTTGCACTGCAGTGCTAAATGTTTCAATAAAGTTACCCAAGTGTTGCACATGTGACTTTATTCATATTGTTTATAAAATAAGTTACTTGCAGGTCTTCTCATTGAATAAAGTTGATGGTAAATCTACAGCAATTATTACAGAAGGCCCTCCACATTCGCGAGGGTTAGGGGATCAAGAACCTCGCGAATGTTGAAAATTTGCGAATGTTTGGTGTGCAAATATATTGTAGGGAAATAGAATAATAGCATTTACTTAGCCTAACAATACTGCTTCCTTAACCTATTGAGCCACGAACAATCATAAAACACATGAAAACATAACATAAAACACATGAAATCTGGGCGGCTGGGCATTCGCGAGGGTTTGAAGCTCGCGAATGTGGAGGGCCACCTGTATTAGATGTTTATTTAGTTTTTGGTATGTAATTAGCCTTCACTGGCTTCAAGGTATTTTCCTTGAAATGACAATTCCCATGATCTGAATTTTAAATACTTTTTCTTTGCCACAGACGTAGCAGAGGAAGCCAGATGTAGAACAATGACCTCCAATGTTACACTCGCTGAAAAATCCATGATACCTTCATACCACCGCCCTCCTTGTTTGACGACGTTAGCTGCTGGGGCTGTTGCTCGGAGCCTCACATATGAAGATTTTGAAGAATGTAATCATTATAGGTAATAATTTTGAATTTTTCTTTTTGCATAAAACATCTTTTTAGAAACTAAACAAAAATTCAAGTAAGTCAGAGTTGTACGTATATTATATAAGGTATTGTTGTGTTCTTCACTGGTTTTGGTGGTATGGTGGTTTGGACAGCCAAATTATCATTCTTCTTCTTTCTACAAACTGGCCGTATTCCACTGAGGCAGGGTGGCCTAAAAAGAAAAACAAGCTTCTCTTTTTAACTTTAGTAATGTGTACAGGAGAAGGGGTTAATAGCCCCTTGCTCCTGTCATTTTAGTCGCCTCTTACGACACGTGTAGCTTACAGAGGAAGAATTCTGTTCCAATTTCCCATGGAGAAAAATTATCATTATTTTCATGAATTTTTCTGAAATGTAGCATCATGTTCTAGCTACAGGATCACATTTGTGACTATCCCAATGCCATTGTATTGAAGTACTGTAAGTAATCTCTTTCACATATTTTGCAATACAGTAGACCCCCCGAGTAACGAGCACCCCGGAAATCGTACAATTATGTAAGTACTGTATAATATTGTAAGTGCTTTTGTAAGTGTATTTTTGGGGGTCTGAAATGGACTAACCTACTTTACATTATTTCTTAAGGGAGTAAATTCGTTTGGTAATGGCACTTGAG
This sequence comes from Cherax destructor, assembly GCA_009830355.1. Classification (NCBI taxonomy): domain Eukaryota; kingdom Metazoa; phylum Arthropoda; class Malacostraca; order Decapoda; family Parastacidae; genus Cherax; species Cherax destructor. Next base: position 41,323 of record WNWK01001271.1, on the reverse strand, counting down.
CAGGCTTCTGGAATGAATTTTGCTCGTTACTCGGGGGTCCACTATATGCTTTTGGACACCACAGGTTCTATAATCTTCCATTTTTTTTCCTTAAGACAGTGATATGATTGCTTTCATCTCAGACATTTTTTTTCTCATTAATGACAGGTGGGACCCTGTTACAATATGGCAGTATGAGTTACCACAGAAGAAGAAGAAAAATAAAAAGTCCACCGAGAGAAGTCAGATTTATAATCTGAATGAGGTGACCATGCCAGTTCCAAAACCTCAGTGGGTAAGTTGATTAGCATGACAATAATTGCTTTTGTAAAATGCACTTGGCATTCTTTTTAGTTAGGGATCCCTATAATAAAATTATTTTTTTCTATTGAATTATTGCCAGTGTTAATTTTAAGAGGTGGATCTATACAGCACCAGGAAGCCAGCAGTTGCTTACCCAATAAACTAGTCATCTGATGAAGACCTGCATTATTGGATACTTTCTTGTTTCCTAGTGAACAAAACTCCACTAGCAGCTGATAACTAAGTTTTATAGTGTGATACTCTCAGGTGGAAGGGAGGTTACCTTCATCCAGAACTTATTTTTTTTTTTTATATTCACTGTAGTTACTGGTTGTGATATCCTCCAAGGTAAAAAAAAATGCAAGTTTTGTTGGGGCTTTAATGTGAGTGGCAGGTTTTAGCATCTTGAAGAAAAGCTAGTATAGTTGGAGACTTTCATATGCTGTAAGTTTCTCATGGCAACTCCAAAGCAAGGAACTCTAAAAGAAACTCTAAACCTGCAGGGGTCATACAGTGCCTTGGGGAATAGGAAGAATTAGATTCAATGCAAGGAGAGGGAGGGTAGCTCCAGTTTAGGTTGAGAGCTCTTTACCAAATTAAAGGAATTGTCCTTGGAGGGTGACAGAACTATTGAACACTGTCACACCAGTTCTACTTGACTAAGAGATTGAATGTGTTGCTTCAACCAGGATTCATTGTCAGACTGGTTAATGAGACTTCTAAATTTTAACACAAGTTTTGTGTAGTTTATATTAATTTTGTTTTCAAAATTATGTCCTACTAATATAATTAGACAATGCTTCATTGCTCATGACAACCTAAATGAATGGAATTTTTGGATTTTCTGCTAAAAGTTCTGGGCTTTATTTGATAAAGCTGCTTGACCAGTTGTTGGGCTTAATGTGCGTACTCCACAAGTTGAGAAAGTTTAGTGAAGAGGGAAACATGAATAGATTTAATTTTCATAAAGAAACGTACCATAGAAACTGCTCTTATTTTTGTGAAAATTAAACCATAAGTGTATAGTTGCATAAATACCAACATATTACAGCTCAGCCATGTTTTCCTATTAAAAATTATGCATACAGTTTTTCCCCAAATTAAACTTTCAATCTCATTTATATTAGTTGCATATATAATACCACACTAATCTAATAAACACTTCCGTAGAAATCATACCTGCTGATAAATATTTCATTTGGCATCAGGAGTTGATCATAAAACATTAAATGTTATAATTTTCAACAGCAAGAAATGAAGAAGTTTCGTGACTGGTGGTGGAACACGAGCACTCTTGGAGGTTTAGATTCAGTGATGCGGAGACAGATTGTAAATGCATTTGAGCGGCTAAGTTGGACTTCCAAAACAGAGGAAGAATTTGTCCTGTTCTTATTACTACGACTCTGTGTGGACACCAGGATTGAACTTGGTGGGGAGTGCTTTGAGATTTTGAGGTAGGAATGCATTTTATTTTGAACAGTTCCTTTCTTGGTTGTTAAAAAAAAAAACCCAGCCACATGCTTTATTATTTTTGTTTTAATTCAATGACCATCTCCAGCCAAGGCAGGGTGACCCAAAGAAAAAAACACATGTCCTAACATTCACTCAGTCACTGTCTTCCAGAGATGTGCTGACATCACAGTCAGATTACCCCTCTGATTGTCACATTCCCACCCCTTCAGAGTGCAGGCATTGCTCTTCTCACCTCCAGGACTCTAGCCCTACTAGCCAGCTTTCCTGAATTCCTTAATAATAGTTACCCTGTTCTCACTCCAATAACATATTCATTATTATTATTTTTTTTTTTTTATCTTCTTGGCCATCTTGTACAAGAGTGGAGTGACATGAAAGAAAACATTCACCATCTCATTCATTTACTGTCTTGCCAATAGTGTGTTGACATCATAGTTCAGATGACTCCTCAAGTGTGCAACATTCACAGCCCTCCTTCAAAGTGCAGATAACTAATTTCTCTGAATCCCTTCATAAATGTTAGTGGACCCCCGCCTAACGAACACCCCGTTAATCGTACAATTATGTAAGTATAATATTGTAAGTGCTTGTGGAAGTGTATTTTTGGGGGTCTGAAATGGACTAACCTACTTGACATTATTTCTTAAGGGAGTAAATTCGTTCGGTAATGGCACTTGAGCAGGCTTCTGGAATGAATTTTGTTCTTTAGGCGGGGGTCCACTGTACTTTGCTCTCGCTCCAACAGCATGTCAATTGTTAAAAAGTACTTGTCTCCACTCATTCCAATCTGATACATTTGTGCAAGCCTGCTGGATGCACTCAAATCCTCTTTTACTCTTCCTTTCAACCATTCTTGGGATGAATCCTACCCATCCTTTCTAACACTCCAGATTTATTCACCCTTTACATCATGCATAGCCTCTCCATCCTCTCTGAATGTCCAAACCAGCTCAACAACTTCTCTTCAGCCCTCTAAAAAAAATTTATGCCTATTATTATTATTATTAAAAAAAATAACTTTTTTAAACTACTAAATTGTTAACATAATAATATTTGAATGCTTTAATGATTTTACTTTACAAATTTTATAGAATTTACACATGCAATGAGCTGCCTGTGTACAAGATTTATAATATGTTTAGGGTTTTGACACACATTGTACAGTAATATTACTGTATAGTAATAGAATAGTAATGGAATAGGTAGTAAGTTACTGAATGTTGTAGTAGAGTTTTTATGAGGATAGTGAGGCTCAGGTTAAGGTGTGTAGGAGAGAGGGAGATTACTTCCCGGTAAAAGTAGGTCTTAGACAGGGATGTGTAATGTCACCATGGTTGTTTAAATTATTTATAGATGGGGTTGTAAAAGAAGTAAATGCAAGCATGTGTGAGCGTGTTAGATAGGAGTGAATGGAGACAAATGGTTTTTGGGACCTGACGAGCTGTTGGAGTGTGAGCAGGGTAATATTTTGTGAAGGGATTCAGGAAACCAGTTAATTGATTTAGTTGGACTTGAGTCCTGGAAATGGGAAGTACAATGCCTGCACTTTAAAGGAGGGGTCTGGGATAGTGACAGTTGAGAGAGACTATTTTCAGCTGTCATATCTGAGCACCTCTGCAAAGACAGTGATTATGTATAAGTGAGGTGAAAGTGTTGAATGATGATGAAAGTATTTTCTTTTTGGGTCACCCTGCCTCAGTGGGAGACGGCCGACTTGTTGAAAAAAAAAAGTAATACAGTGGTACCTCGAGTTACGATGGTCCCCAAAATCGCCCTTTTATGTAAGTTTATTTTTTTAAATGCTTTTGTAAGTATATTTTTGGGGGTGTAAAAGGACTAGTCTATTTTACATTATTCCTTAGGGGGATAAATTCGTTTGGTAATGGCACTTGAACAGCATTCTCGAACGAAAAAATATCGTAACTCGAGGTACCACTGTATATATAATTGAATTTGCTGGGAGCAAGGGGCTAGTAACTCCTCCTCCTGTATAAATTACTAAATTTAAAAAGAGAAATTTTGTTTTTCTTTTTAGGTCACCCTTCCTCGGTGGGATACAACCGGTTTGTTGGAAAAAAAAAATTGAATTTGAAGAAAATTATGTTTATGAATTCACTTCTGCTATAATTATCTTCAGTGTTCAGGCATAACATGATGCATGTATCCATCTTCAGGAAGGGATGGTTAGAATTTTAGACGTGCCTACATTGTATACCTTTCTCATTCATACATTACAAAATAAATGAAAATATTAATAAAATTGGGGACCCATATATTTTCAGTGAGTGGTGTTCAGATCTTGCTCAAGTGATAACACAACTGGGGCCATTTCCACTCCAGAAGTTATTTGTAACTGATGATACACTGGGAATTAAACCTGTCCTTACAGCTTTGGTACAACAGTCACCACACCTACAGGTAAGGAAAAGTGGTAATTATGTATATTATATATGTAGCTTGGAACATGTAGTCTCTCTTCAACATCCTACTTAAGATTTTCAAATGAATGGGTATTTTTTCAAAATCAGATTTTGTGTTGAAGAAAATATTAGTCGGATTTCAATGCTTGGCCTTAGAATGAATATTAAAAAAATCCATATTCATTGTTTATTACATCTAGGCAAGATCTTTCACCAACCTCAGGGAACCCTTCATGAAGGGAATGAATATCTTAGATGCAAGAAAAGTGTCAAGACTAAAAGGGTATGTTTTATCATAGTAATTTCATTAACAAAGAGTTTCTAGTAGGTATTATTATTAGTCAAAATTAAGCACTAAACCCATAAGGATCATACAGCGCTGCAAGGTAATATGCCAGATCAGCAACCAGCAATGGTGAGGACACCAGAGGTAGAGTCAGTAAAGGCAATGAGGAGTGTGTGCTAAAGGGAAAGAATAATCAAAGTTGGTGTAAATAAAGCTGTCGCTGGCAAAAAGTCAGAGATGTAATTAGTTTTTAGTTGGTGTGTTGATGTTATCTTACACTTCGATTTCTTTTGATAAATTACATTTTCTTGTGACAGGTATTAAAAATGAACCAGTGGGCCCTTAGTAATGACTTCATGATAGCTCTGGGAAGTCACTGCAGAATGCTTATAGAGTTTGCTATTCCATATATGCAGCCACAAGTGTTTATGAGTGATGAGTCATTATTTGCATGTTTTTTTGATGGCATGACAAGTGAAGAGGTAGTAAACTGCTGGAAAGCAGGCACAAAACCAAGGATATCATTTGGTCACCTCAAATATGTTGATATTCTGTACTGGAAGCCAACAGAAAGATTCATTCAGATGTTGTGTGTGTTTTATCCAAATATACGACTGTGTGAAATTGATGCTTATGTGGATGAAAGTGAAAAAAATCTAGTGCAGCCCTTCTTGGATGTGGGTGCTAAAGTTATGGCTCTGAGAATAAGCTGCAGAACCAAAGGGATTCTTGATGAGAGACTAAGGTGCTTAGTCAACAATGCCCCATTCTTACGAGAACTAAGACTACACATGGATGATTATTTTGAGGGTGCAGAATGTGATTCTTTGTTTGCTAGAAGACTGGAAGAAGCAGGAGCAAAATTAAAAAAGTTGGTATCTCAAATGACTGCATTTGAATCTCTTGCCCTACATCCACATGAAGAAGTAGACATGTCAGTAGTTGTTCTGCCGACACTCCATGCACAAGGAAGCTGTATAACTACTCTGCATATATGTTACGAATACGCACAGCTGAACTCCAACACGTTGTACCAGATAATCAACCTGTGTCCAAGGTTACATTTCCTGGCAGTGTCTATGGTAATGAACGACAATGATGCTGCATCCAGAAACTTCAGGTGGGTGAGCATAAGGCTAGTTTTATATAGTATTATGGCTAAACATCACTAGTTCAGAAATAAATATCAAATTTAATAATCCTTGTTAAACCATACCACGGGTGGGGTTCGAACCCGCGGTCACAGAGTCTCAAAACTCCAGACCGTCGTGTAAGCCACTAGGCCAGCTAGCTTCAATAAGATTCATCCAACTAGGTATATTTCTACACCATAGGAAGGTTAGCATAGGCACTTGCATTTGTGGACACAGTGGTGCCTATGCTAACCTTCCTATGTGTGAAAATACCTAGTTGGATGATCTTAGAGCTAGCTGGCCTAGTGGCTACGCGACGGTCTGGAGTTTTGAGACTCTGTGACCGCGGGTTCGAACCCCACCCGTGGTATGGTTTGTTTGCAATCGTGTCATTACGATTTCGTGAATCCTTGTTACCTTATCAAGGTTGATTCCTATCATCACATCTTCACTGTTACTATTCTCCATGATTGTATATAGCATTTTCCAAACAGGGAACTTAATATTCTGAATTCTTTAAATATTCTTTTCTGTTGAGCTTTATTATTATAATCAAATAGACTGTTGAGCTTTAAACAATTAAAAATTCCTGTTTTTCTTCAGTCATCTGCATGTGTGCATTATACTGTCATTATCCAATTTGTGTATCCATTCAACTTTTTTAGCTATAATTCTTTATTAGGTTAATCTCTACTTTCTCCTTAGCTTGTGTTTTGCATTAGTATTAATGGAATGTCAATTTCCCATTGTCATCTGTAAGAAGTAAATATACTTGACTGATGACCATGAGAACTTCTCTCATAGTACATACACGTAGTATCAGTTCATGCTGCATGGTGCTATTTTCAGTGAGAACAAGTTTTTTTTTAAATAGATAATAATAATAATATAATAATAATATTTTTATTTCAATGCATGATACAAGTGTACATTGTTATTGGTAGTTACAATTATAAAACTGTATTGCAAGGAGAGCCACTGGCATGCCATGGCATTAGGGGCAGCTTATTCTAAAGACTTATTCACTAAAGACTTAATGCTAGAGAAATTGATTGAGTTTATTCTAGTTCTGTATTATTTAAAATTTCAATCTGATTATACATACAATAAAAAGACAATACAAGAGAAATTGGTTGAGTTTAGTCTAGTTGTATATTTTAATTCAAGTTACAATATGTTGATGCTATACTAGTATAATAACAATACTAGAAAATTTATTGAGTTTCTTCTATATATTTTATTTCAATTTAACAAAATGATGATACTATAATATTTTAAATGAACAATATGATGATATGATATTGCAACAAGTGTTAAGGAGGATGACATATAAAATTGAGATTATCTTAAGTAAAATAACATTGGGTTTGAAAGTTTGTTACAGTATGAGTATTTAGTATAGTGTGAGTAGGTGATTTTTGAGAAGTCTTGAATTGATTTTCGGACAAGGTTAACTTAATATTTACTGGTAATGAATTCCAGATTCTGGGGCCCTTTATGTGCATAGAATTTTTACATTGGTTAGTATGGACTCGGGGTATGTCAAATAGTGATCTGTGTCTTGTGTCATGGTCGTGGGACCTATTAAAGTTGTTGAGGAGAATTTTGAGCGGAGGGTTGATATTAGCATGTAGAGTTTTATGTATGTAGATGGCACATGAATAGGTGTGAATATTTTTTACGGTGAGTAGTTTTAATGTTCTGAATATAGGTGGAGTATGTTGTCTAGAGTGGGAATTTGTTATCACCCACTAGTTTATTTCATAAATTTATCACATGACAACCAGCAGTTAATGTATTTATGAATAATTTTCTTTGGCAAATTTGTTATTGCCTATAAAGAGGAAACCAAACTGTCATTTCATGCACGAGACAAAAGCATATGTACAGTAAACTTCAATCTGCTCAATTAATATTGTTGGAATTATTATTATAATCAAAAGAAGCACTAAACCACAAGGGTTAATATTGTTGGAAATAAGCTAAAACATTACATGTTAAGTCACAATATATTTCTTGAAATAAGATTATCTTAGGTTTAGTCATTGGCTATAACCAGGTATGGGAAACCTTGAGACCCCAGTCAGGATGAGGATTTACTTTGTAATTAACCCATCCCATTTCTAATGGAAAAGGAGGTACAGTTTTTTTTAACTCACTGCCTGTTTCCCACTGAGGTAGTGACCCAAAAAAGAAGAAACATTTTCACCATCATTCAAGCCTACAATCTTGCCAGAGGCATGCAGATAATACAGTTCACATGCTCCTCCAAACTGCAGATATCCCTACCCCCTGTTTCATAGTGCAGGCACTGTACTTTCCACCTCCAGGGCTCAAGTCTGACTAACTAATTAACCCATCCTATTTCTAATGTAAAAGGAGGTGCAGATTTTTTTTTTCAACCCATTGGTCGTCTCCTACCAAGGCAGGGTGACCCCAAAAAAGATAAACACTTTCACCATCATTCACACATAATCACTATCTTTGCAGAGGTGCCCAGATATAACAGTTTAGATGTCACTCCTAAGAGCCAATATCTCAAATCCCTCCTTCAAAGTGCAGGCATTGTATCTCCCACCTCCAGGACTTGAGTCCGGCTAATCAGTTTCCCTGAATCCCTTCACAAAATATTACCCTGCTCACACTCTAACATTTGTCTCCATTCACTCCTATCTAACAAGCTCTCACAGATATTAGGTACAGATATTAGAATTAAATATGGCAGTAAAGGTGTCAGTGTAGTTAGAGTATAATGGTGTACGTTTTCCATCAGGACCATCCTTCATCCCTGCATGACGTTACGTACCCTAGTGATCCAGGACATTCCTGCCGAGGTAACTAGTGCTCACAACACTTCCTTCACTAAAGTGGTTGGCAGTATATTGAACGCTGCTCCAAATTTAGGGGTAAGTACTAATTTAGTAAGGGAGTACAGTGTATGCGTCTGTATTTTTTAATTATATTTGTATTTGAAGTTTTTAAATTCACCATTTAGTGCTTGTGAGTAAAATAATAATAATGAAAAGTCTTTATCAGCAAATTTTGCTGAGAATAAGAAACAAGTTTTTGAGAGAGACGAATAAGCTGAGGAAGCCTATAGAGCAAATGGACTTGGCAGTTAAGAAAGAGGGGTGATGCTAGATGGGGAGGTAGAGGTACTACTTACTGGAAAGATGAAGGATATTTTGACGAATTGGTGAATGTTAGTGATGAATGGGAGGCACTGATTTTATGCATTGGTCAGGGAAGGATAAAATTGTATAGGAGTGAGCAGCAGCTGGAGGTAGCAGTGGGGAAAATGAATGAGGCAGTGGGTAGAATCAAAGGAAATAAAGCTGCTGGGACAGATGAGATCAAGACAAAATGTTAAAAATAGGTGGGGATATGTTTTACATGATGGTAGGATTGCTGGTGTCCTTTTTTCTGTCTCATAAACACGCTGGATAACAGGTATATCTAGCTACTTCTACTTACACTTTAGGTCACACTACACTGGCATACACATGCATATATATACATACACACATCTAGGTTTTTCTTCTTTTTCTTAATAGCTCTTGTTCCTTTTATTTTCTCTATTGTCCATGGGGAAGTGGAAAAGAATCTTTCCTCCGTAAGCCATGCGTGTCGTATGAGGCGACTAAGATGCCGGGAGCAATGGGTTAGTAACCCCTTCTCCTGTACAAATCTACTAAAAACGAGAAGAAGAAAAACTTTATAAAATTGGGTTGTCTGAATGTGCGTGGATGTAGTGCGGATGATAAGAAAGAGATGATTGCCGATGTTATGAATGAAAAGAAGTTGGATGTCCTGGCCCTAAGCGAAACAAAGCTGAAGGGGTAGGCGAGTTTCAGTGGGGACAAATAAATGGGATTAAGTCAGGAGTATCTGAGAGAGTTAGAGCTAAGGAAGGGGTAGCAATAATGTTGAAGGATCAGTTATGGAAGGAAAAGAGGGAATATAAATGTGTAAATTCAAGGATTATGTGGATTAAAATAAGGGTCGGATGCGAAAAGTGGGTCATAATAAGCGTGTATGCACCTGGAGAAGAGAGGAGTGTAGAGGAGAGAGAGAGATTTTGGGAGATGTTAAGCGAATGTATAGGAACTTTTGAACCAAATGAGAGAGTAATTGTGGTAGGGGACCTAAATGCTAAAGTGGGAGAAACATGCAGAGAGGGTGTAGTAGGTAAGTTTGGGGTGCCAGGTGTAAATGATAATGGGAGCCCTTTGATTGAACTTTGTATAGAACGGGGTTTAGTTATAGGTAATACATATTTTAAGAAAAAGAGGATAAATAAGTATACAAGATATGATGTAGGGCGTAATGACAGTAGTTTGTTGGACTATGTATTGATAGATAAAAGACTGTTGAGTAGACTTCAGGATGTACATGTTTATAGAGGGGCTACAGATATATCAGATCACTTTTTAGTTATAGCTACAGTGGGAGTAAAAGGTAGATGGGATACAAGGAAAATAGAATCAGTAAGTAAAAGAGAGGTGAAGGTTTATAAACTAAAAGAGGAGGCAGTTAGGGTAAGATATAAACAACTATTGGAGGATAGATGGGCTAGTGAGAGTGTAGGCAATGGGGTCGAAAATGTATGGGGTAGATTTAAAAATGTAGTGTTAGAGTGTTCAGCAGAAGTTTGTGGTTACAGGCGAGTGGGTGCGGGAGGGAAGAGGAGCGATTGGTGGAATGATGATGTAAAGAGAGTAGTAAGGGAGAAAAGTTAGCATATGAGAGGTTTTTACAAAGTAGAAGTGATGCAAGGAGGGAAGAGTATATGGAGAGAAAATAGAGGTTAAAGAGTGGTGAAGCAATGTAAAAGAGAGCAGATGAGAGAGTGGGTGAGATGTTATCAGCAAATTTTGTTGAAAATAAGAAAAAGTTTTGGAATGAGATTAATAAGTTGAGGAAGCCTAGAGAACAAATGGATTTGACAGTTAAAAATAGGAGAGGAGAGTTATTAAATGGAGAGTAGTATCGGGAAGATGGAGAGAATATTTTGAGGATTTGTTAAATGTTGATGAAGACAGGAAGCTGTGATTTCGTGTGTAGGGCAAGGAGGAATAACATCTTGTAGGAGTGTGGAAGAGCCAGTTGTGGGTGTAGGGAAGTTCGTGAGGCAGTGGGTAGAATGAAAGGGGTAAGGGAGCTGGGATTGATGGGATAAAGATAGAAATGTTAAAAGCAGGTGGGGATATAATTTTGGAGTGGTTGGTGCTATTATTTAATAAATGTATGGAAGAGGGTAAGGTACCTAGGGATTGGCAGAGAGCGTGTATTGTTCCTTTGTATAAAGGCAAAGGGGACAAAGAGAGTGCAAAAATTATAGGGGGAAAAAGTCTGTTGAGTGTACCTGGTAAAGTGTATGGTAGAGTTATTATTGAAAGAATTAAGAGTAAAACAGAAAGCAGGATAGCAGATGAACAAGGGGCTTTAGGAAAGGTAGGGGTGTGTAGACCAAGTGTTTACAGTGAAACATAGGTGAACAGTATTTGGATAAGGGTAAAGATGTTTTGTGGCATTTATGGATTTGGAAAAGGCATATGATAGGGTAGATAGGGGGCAATGTGGCAGATGTTGCAGGTGTATGGAATAGGAGGAAGGTTACTGAAAGCAGTGAAGAGTTTTTATGAGGATAGTGAGGCTCAGGTTAGAGTGTGTAGGAGGGGAAGGGGACTATTTCCCAGTAAAAGTGGGCCTTAGACAAGGATGTGTGATGTCACCGTGGTTGTTCAATATATTTATAGATGGGGTTGTAAGAGAAGTGAATGCGAGGGTCTTGGCAAGAGGTGTTGGGCTAAAAGATAAGAAGCAAATACAAAGTGGGAGTTGTCACAGTTGCTTTTTGCTGATGACACTGTGCTTTGGGAGATTCTGAAGAGAAGCTGCAGAGGTTGGTGGATGAATTTGGTAGGGTGTGTAAAAGAAGAAAATTGAAAGTGAATATAGGAAAGAGTAAGGTGATGAGGATAACAAAAAGAATAGGTGACGAAAGATTGGATATCAGATTGGAGGAGAGAGTATGGAGGAGGTGAATGTATTCAGATATTTGGGAGTGGACATGTCGGCAGATGGGTCTATGAAGGATGAGGTGAATCATAGAATTGATGAGGGGAAAAGGGTGAGTGGAGCACTTCGGAGTCTGTGGAGACAAAGAACCTTGTCCATGGAAGTAAGAGGGAATGTATGAGAGTATAGTTATACCAACGCTCTTATATGGGTGTGAAGCATGGGTGATGAATGTTGCAACGAGGAGAAGGCTGGAGGCAGTGGAGATGTCATGTCTGAGGTCAATGTGTGGTGTGAATATAATGCAGAGAATTCGGAGTTTGGAAATTAGGAGGAGGTGCGGGATTACCAAAACGATTGTCCAGAGAGCTGAGGAGGGGTTGTTGAGGTGGTTTGGACATGTAGAGAGAATGGAGCGAGACAGAGTGACTTCAGAGTGTATAAATCTGTAGTGGAGGGAAGGCGGGGTAGGGGTCGGCCTAGGAAAGGTTGGAGGGAGGGTAAAGGAAGTTTTGTGTGCGAGGGCTTGGATTTCCAGCAAGCATGTGTGAGCGTATTTGATAGGAGTGAATGGAGGCATATGGTTTTAATACTTGACGTGCTGTTGGAGTGTGAGCAAAGTAACATTTATGAAGGGATTCAGGGAAACCGGCAGGCGGACTTGAGTTCTGGAGATGGGAAGTACAGTGCCGGCACTCTGAAGGAGGGGTGTAAATGTTGCAGTTTTATAACTGTAGTGTAAAGCACCCTTCTGGCAAGACAGTGATGGAGTGAATGATGATGAAAGTTTTTCTTTTTCGGGCCACCCTGCCTTGGTGGGAATCGGCCGATGTGTTAAAAAAAAAAAAAAAAAAAAATGGTGGTGGAGTGGTTGATATATCTCAATATACAGTGGTACCTCTACTTACGAGCAGTTCCCAACTCGAACAATTATGTAAGTGTATATTTCTTATGGGAAAAAATTCCTTCGGTATTGGCACTTGAATAGCCATCTGGAACGAATTAAGCTCTTAACTCTGTGTACCACTGTATGTATAAAAGAGGGAACAATTTGCTGAGAGCATGCATAGTTCCTTTGTATAAGGAAAAAGGGAATGTAAGAATTATAGAAGATAAACCTACTGCTGGCTGGATTTGAGTCTCCAGGGAAGGGCAGTGTCTGCATTCTGAAGGATGGGTAAAACTGTTGCAGTCAGAGGGTAATGTGAATTGGGATGTCAGCATACTTCTGGCAAGACACCAACTGAATGAATGACGGTAAATGTGTTATCTTGGGTCACCTGTCTTGGTGGGAGCTGACCATTGAGGTAAAAAAAAAAAATCAGTAACCATTAGTTTTGCATGTTGCATAGTTCTGAATAAATTTGTGTACTGCTTCATAACTTATTATATGGTACATTATTATTATAAACAAAACCAAGCACTAAACCCACTAGGGTTTATTTCATAAATTTATCACATGACAACCAGCAGTTAATGTATTTATGAATAATTTTCTTTGGCAAATTTGTTATTGCCTATAAAGAGGAAACCAAACTGTCATTTCATGCATGAGACAAAAGCATATGTACAGTAAACTTCAATCTGCTCAATTAATATTGTTGGTATTATTATTATAATCAAAATAAGCGTTAAACCACAAGGGTTAATATTGTTGGAAATAAGCTAAAACATTACATGTTAAGTCACAATATATTTCTTGAAATAAGATTATCTTAGGTTTAGTCATTGGCTATACCAGGTATGGGAAACCTTGAGACCCCAGGTCTTTGTGTAAGACACATTTTGTTTGGTACAATATACAGTGGTACCTCGACTTACGATGGTCCCCAAACTCACCCTTGTATGTAAGTTTATTTTTTTAAATGCTTTTGTAAGTGTAATTTTGGGGGTCTAAAAGGATTAGTCTATTTTACAACATTTCTTAAGGAGATAAATTCGTTTGGTAATGACACTTGAACAGCATTCTGGAATGAAAAAATATCGTAAGTCGAGGTACCACTGTAGCTGTTATGAGGGAATATATTCGTATAAAACTTATTAAATAAAATGTTATTGGTGAACAGGTTTGTTGTGACTTACATAATAGCTACTTGAAATAATGAAGGCCAGACATGGCCTGCAAGCCAAAGATTTCCTAAGCCTGACTATACGATATATACTCTAACCCCCTCTCCCTTCTTCTAAAACTGTTCTTCAATTGTCCATCTTTACTGAAAGATCTACCAGATAATCTAAATTATTTTCATTTTATGTTATACATTTTGTTTTTAGCTTAAAGCATAACCCCTAAATTATGAACCATTCATAAGAATTTACTCAAAATGTGTTCACCAGATTTCCCACATCCAATTGTTTTTTTCTTTATGATGTATTGGTCATCCAGCTGTGAAAGAGAGGGAAAATTCTCGGCAAAAGCCAAGAATGATGGTGATGTATTGCTAATTATAACAGATTTTCTAAGAGAGAAAAAATTTTGTATAAAAAATTGGGAGGGAATATTTCATACTGTAATCTAATTATTTTTATTCCTGCAGATGTTGGGACTGTCATGTGCTGTGAACATGGAAAAAGATTTTTGTCTTCTCACATCACGTTCTGTTAAAACTCTTCATCTTCAGCTTTGCTCTCATTTAGGCAACCTGTCAAACCTGAAGTTTTTCCTACAGCACTTGCTTCCTAATTTTCCAAACTTGAGGACACTTTCCCTGGATCATCAAGATGGCACTCTGGACTTTGAGTTACTGGCACCAGTGTGTCAAGCAGAGATTAATGTCACGAGATGCAAACCAGAATTTTTCCAGTTGCCAAAGAGAGATTGCTCATGTGGCTCCCGGAATACATTTTCTCTGTATGTGATGTAAACATATCAGAACTCGGTCTAAGAATTGTGTGCACTTGCTGCAAAGATGTTGGCATCATTCCCTTTCATACAGCTTGGTTAATATTTTATAATGTGGCAAAGATGTCAATTTTACTGTCAAAAAATTGAATATTGCTCTTATTAAGAATAACCAATGTCTCTCTTTATAATACATGCTACATCACTAGTGCTAATACTCATGTATATACACTGTGTGTTATGGTATACTTCTTGAACCATGTGGTGTCTATGAACTAATACCCTTCAAATATTTTTGTATAAATAAATTTGTACATTATTCAACAAATTGACATTTTGCTCACAATCTCTCATCATACACTGACATATGGTACGTGGTATGGCAGGAAAGACTCACATAAAATGCACATTGTATGTTATTTTAGAATTTGGGAATCATTATTTATTTGAAAACTTTGCAATAAGTTTCTCAAGTGGGTAAATTTTTATACAAGCTCAAGCTCTAAACTGATTATTATAATAATAATGGTAAGCATTTAAATTGTAGGTAAAGAAGTGGTTCATACAATGCTTGGAGATTGGGCAACAATCACATTTAAGGGAGGATAGGTCCAATTCCTTGGATCAAGTGCCCTTTATCAGTTTAAAGGCACCTCCATTGATGGCCAATGAGTTTGTAACCATAGCAGCATTGATCTATTCCTTCAGTGGTATGGGGGTTACTTAAAGCTGATAAAAAGCACTTGATCTTAGGAACTGGAGCTACTTGCTTTGGATCAAACCTGATGAACTTCCCTTTTCCAGGTGCTGTATGACCCCTCACTTACACATCAATTTAATCTTTCAATTATTATTATTATAATCAAATAGAATTAATCTTTCAATGGCATCCTTGCAGCCCACCTATTAGAGGAAACATGGGCCCTAATAATGGCAATATTTACTGTATTAAGAGCTTGACCTTCTAGTGTCAGGAATTTTTAATTTAAAACTACACATTTGAAAATAATTTTGATATAAATAGTTACTGGCAGGAGCCTTGTAGACTTACAAAAAGTCATGAAATTTTTGTAACAAAAACTGGGAATGTACTCTTTATAAAAAGTAATTGTCATTACCTGACTATTCACAAATAATTTTCACTTAAGCTAGGAAGCTGAGATGATGTTTTGGTCCATCCTGGATGATTATAAAAGTTACAACACAACTTAAGAAAAAGCAGAGCCAATACAGGCTAGGAAGAGGGAGGGGGGAAAAAAAAAGGTGGTAGGAGTAATAGTAGAAATGGTAGTACTAGAAGAGTGTAGTAGTACACAAGAACAGAGAAACACTGCAGAAGATACTGGCCCATGCTGAGTAGGATTATTTATAAAGTAATGAGTTAATTTACATCTCAAGGAGGTGGAAATTGCAGTAACTCACCTAACACTGGTTCCCACAGGGCAGAGCACTTCAGTAGGGCAACTGGCCCATGCTAGGAAAGAAAAGTAAAATAGAAAGTCAGAAGACAGGAAAGGTAAAGGAAATACACAAGACAGGTCGAGAGGTGGGAAAGATCAGATCAACTTTTTTTTTTTTTTTAAAGACTGCAGCCATTCTATAGGTCCTTTGCCAAAACTATCTACCGTTCTTCTAGTTCTGTAGACTCAGCCCTTATACACAACATTCCTAATGATAACATAAGAGCTAAACTCAAGAGGGTCATACAATGCTGCACACATTCCTAACATGACTTAGTTCTGGCGATGCCTGCCTCTTTAATACATTCTCAAATTCTGTCTTCAAAACACTCATGACTTAACCTGACCTTTACTGCTGCCTCTCCTTTCTTCTTGACCTGTCTTCTGTATTTTTTTTGCCTTCTGATGTTCCTTCATTTTATTTTCTTTCCCATGGTATTTTCTTTCCCATGGGCCAGCTGGCCTATGTCAGGGCTCCTCTGCCCCTTGGAGATGTGTTAGTTACTTTGATTTTTAAGATGTAATTTACTCTTATCACTAATCCTGCCCAGGGAGTCTCCTGCAGTGTTCTTCCATATACAGTGGTACCTCTACTTACAAGCAGCTCCCAACTCGAACAATTATGTAAGTGTATTTTTGTAGGTGCTTTTGTAAGTGTATTTTTGGGGGTCTGAAATAGATTAACCTAATTTTCATAATTTCTTATGGGAAAAAATTCCTTCGGTATCGGCACTTGAATAGCCGACTGGAACGAATTTTGCTCGTAAGTAGAGGTACCACTGTATATATGTATTACTTTCTATTACTAATTCTTTCACTACTGCACTATTACTTCTATCACTAGTACTACCATTACTATTTAAACTACTTCATCACTACTAGTGGCACTGCTTCTAATTCTGTTATTACTACCACTACCTGTCAATTTCCACTTCCCAATCTGTCTTCTGATCTCTGCTTTTTCTCAGTTGTGAACTGACAGTGGTCAAGGACAGAACAAAATGTCATGACTTTCATCTCCTGAGTGTGATTTATTTAATTTTATTCTTAATTACTTTACAATAATGGCCAAGATAGGAATGTAGAATTTTAAATTATATGGTAGTAAGCCATTAGATTATGACTTGTATACTTTTACAATTCTACATATCTTTTTGTCGTCATTGACAAAATAATGGTGCTAACAAATGGAGTAAGTTGGGCCACTCTTATAATGCAGTATTTAAAATGTTAAAGCTGCAGCATAATACTAAGTGAACCACTGCATTATCTGAGGACAATTTTTAAGTGTTATTGATAATGCATCTTTCCTTGTTTGAATGCACTGAAGTTTGTATTGCTCTGCATTATTACTGTAATAAAAATAACCTTGAGAAATACATATTCTTTTTCAATAGCTGCTTTAAAAAAAAATCACATTCTGCCAGTACAGGTACATGTAATTAAAAATTATTTCTGGGTTATGTTAACCATACATGGTTGAAATACTTTTGGTAAAGATTCTACATTATTATTAGTCATGGAGAAATGCTAAAACCCAGAAGGGTCATATAGCCAATAGGAAATGAATGTGGGTAATCAGATTTGATCCAAAGAGGGCAGTTCCAATTTTATTGATCAAAAAGATCTAAATAGGCATTAAGGCTCATCCCCTTATTGGGTTCAAATAGTAATGATGCACAGATATATGAAAAAGGGGATTAGATGCAAGAAATTCGAACTGCCTGTTATGGAGGAGGCAGTGGAGATGTCATGCCTGAGGGTGATTTGTGTTTGAAATATTATGTAGAAAATTTGGAATGTAGAAATACAAATATGGTGTGGAGTTTCCAAGGGTATAATTCAGAGGGCTGAGGCACTTGGAGAGGATGAAGCAGATGACCAAGAGTGTGTAAGAATAAGGGATGGAAGGAAAGTCGAGATCATCCCAGGAATGGTTGAAGAGAGAAACAGAGATTTTGAGTGCTAGGGACTTGAGCATTCAACATGCTTGTGCAAGTGTATTAGCTCAGAGTGGAGATAAGTGATTTGTATGACTTCATATGCTTTTGGAGTGTGAGCAAGGTAACATATATGAATGAATTCAGGGGTAAAAAGGTTAGCTGGACAAGGGTCCTAGAGGTAAAGTACAGTACCTGCACTCTGAGGGAGGGGAGAGGATCTTGTTCAGAGGGTTATTTGAATTGTGATGTCTGTGCACTACTGGCTAAAAAGCTATTGAATGAATGATATGTCCTCTTTTTGGGTGACCCTACCTTGGTGAGAGACAGCTGATCTGTTAAAAGGGAAAATTATTATAATTTTTTTTTTTTTCAACAAGTCGGCCGTCTCCCACCGAGGCAGGGTGACCCAAAAAGAAAGAAAATCCCCAAAACGAAAATACTTTCATCATCATTCAACACTTTCACCACACTCATACATAATCACTGTCTTTGCAGAGGCGCTCAGATACGACATCTGAGAATAAGTCCCTCCCAGCTGTCACTATCCCAGACCCCTCCTTTAAAGTGCAGGCATTGTACTTCCCATTTCCCTGAATCCCTTCACAAAATGTTACCCTGCTCACACTCCAACAGTTCATCAAGTCCCAAAAACCATTCGTCTCCATTATATAATTATATATTGCATATATGTGCCAAGTCTGCACAAGTCACTTAACCCACGTAGTGAGAGGGAGTTGACCGCAAGAATATGAAGCATGAAAGGCATGCTGATATGCTAAAGAGAAAAGCTGAAGTTGGCATAATAAGAAGTGTTATTTAAAAAATCATACATTCATGTGAAGCACTAAACCTTTACTCACCTATATGTGGGTGCAAGGGTCGAATTATAGATCCTGATTTCTCCTCCACAACTTGCTGCTTGCCAGATTCACTCCCTCCTGCTCTTAACACTAATGTATGGAGTCTACCTCCTCCAGGTCTTCATCAAGATCATTCCACTCTCAGACCACTGAGACTGAAGAAATACTTTTTGACATTCCTGTGGCCCCACTTTTGCAATTAACTTTCAGCTGTGTCCCAAGTATCTGTTTCTCACCTCTCAAACAGCTTGTCACTGTCTACTATTTATCAAGCCCATGAGTATGTTGTTATCACATCTCCCCTGGTTCTCCTGTCCTCCAATGTCATTAGATTCCATTCCTTGTTACCTCATTCCCTGTAACTCTCTAACAAACCTCACTGCCTACTTCTGCACGTTCTCCAGTTTCTTAATGTACTTTTTCAGGTGTGCGTGCCATGCTGGTGATGCATACTCAAGATGGACCTGTGACTGTTAAATAAAGGGCCTAGAGGTTATTCGGCTGTGAACCTTGAGCGATATACCAGGCAAAACAAGTTACCCCTAGGTCTTTATTGAGTGAGGTCTGCAGCCTCTGTCCCCTTCTATAATGGGTCCAATCTTCTTGCTCCGCCTTCAATCTTCATAACTTTGAATTGTTGTGGATGAGTTAAAACCACTCTCCAACCAATCTTTCAGTTTGTCCAGATCCATTTAAAGCCTTTCACTTTCCTCATCTAATTTTATTCTCCTCATTAGCTTTACATCTGCAAACATGGATTCAATCCCATCTGGAATGTCATTCACATTTACCAGAGACAGTATTGGTCCTAACACCAATCCTTGTGGAACTTTGCTAGATACTCTTCTCTATGCTAATGTCTCTTTCCTGATGATCACTTTTTTGTTTCCTTTCTCTGAGGTTCTCTTTGAGCCACTGGAATGCTGTACATTCCATTATTCCTCACTATCCCTATCATTTTGTGGGAAAATATTACATACCTTTTTACAGTAAAATGCAATCTACCCATCCCCTCCCTCCCCCTCTCTCTCATCTCTTTCTTTGCGACAGAACTTGATAGGTTGTAGGTTGTAATGACATAATTTGTCATCTCTAAACCTGTGCTGTTATTCTTTATGAAACCATTTCTCTCCAACTATTATGTAACTCTCCTGATAATGTTCATTACTCTTGCATGGTATGCATGTCAGAGAAACAGGTCTGTAGGATCAACACTTCCTGTCTGTCTTCTGCCTTAAATATAGGGACTACAATTGCTGTCTACCAGACGTCTGGCAACTGTCCCATATCCACTGACTTACTGCAGATCCTAACTAGTGGTACAGATAGCTCTTCTATTCCCTCTTGCAGAATTCATAGTGATGCCTTGTCAGGTCCTATTGCCCTTGATGTATCCAGCTCCATTAAAAGTATCTTTACCTCTCCCCGTTTTGGGTTTGTCGTTCAGTACTTGTCTTGCGTACCCTGTTCCCTAAGCTTTCTGGCATTGTTCCTATTCCCACTGAGAAGGCCTCTTCAAATTTTGTTTGATCAACACTTCACAGACTTCCTTGTTTTTTGTGAATTCTCCTCCTCCTTCCTTTAGTCGAATTACTTGCTCTTTTACTGTCTTCTTTCTTTTTATGTGGCTGTGATGCAGGTTTAGTTCATACTAGGGCTTTGCTGCTATGTCATTTTCAAAATGTTATTCAGCCTCTCTCCTCACCCCTTGCATTTGTTTCTGGCTAATCTGCTCACTTCTCTTTTCTCATCTGTCCTTCGTTATCTGTAGTGTTTCCATGGTCTCATGTTTCTCTTTTTTGCCTCTCTGCATCGGTTGCACCAAGGGCTGTCTCTGTCTTTGTTGTTTCCACATCTGAGTATAAAGTTCTCCTTGACCTCCTAGCATATTCCAGCTTGGTCCTACAGTTTCTCGTCTGCTGACTTTACCTAAAGTTCTCCATTCCACTGTACTGTATTCAAGAATTTTCTCTTTCAAAATTTCCCTTTCTAAAGTCTAGCATCTCACACCCTCCACCTGTCATTTTTCCCTCTATCTTTGAAATCACGAGTCTATGCTGAAGGTTGGGATTTTCAATAGTTGGTCAGGCAGAGTGAAGGATAGGGGAGATGAAAAAAAAAGTTCAGAAATTAATTCTACTTACTATACTCATGACGAGGATTCCAGAGCCATGAGATGGGGTACTCCAAGAATTTTAATACATTTTATACTTATGGCAGTGTACAAGCACTTCCAGAAAGATAACTTGGAACAAGAAACTGTAAATGTAATTTCTTCTCTTGGTCATCCTGAAATGGTGAGAAACATGTTGAAAAATGCCATAAATGGTATTACACTGAGCTACAGGATTACAACAAAACACTTTTGGAATGTCTTCATTTGTACTTAAGTCCTACATCACCACAAAAAATAATGCTATTATGACAAAGTTACATACTAAAAAATAATAATTTGCTTCTGACATTTCTGGGAATGCCCTTTTCTGCATAAACAAACTAAAGTACAGTGGACCCTCAGAAATCGAACATTCTTCATTCCAGAATGCTGTTCAAGTGCTGTTAACAAACGAATTTATTCCCATAAGGAATGATGTAAATTAGATTAGTCCGTTTCAGACCCCCAAAAATACACCTATAAAAGCACTTACAATAATAAACTTACATAAAAGGGCGAGTTGGGAGTGTTCGATTTCCGAGGGTCCACTGTATAGCATTAGTAATAATCTTAAGATATTATATATCTTAAGATATTATATAACATCATACTCGGAAGTAATCAGCCAAAGTGAGGGAGAAACAGCAGGTGTTGAGGATGCTGTCATATCCTGCTTAAGGAAAGTCTTCTAGGCCATGGGAAGCTCTGATGCAGCTGCGTAGCGCCCGTACACATAGTGGAAGAGTTGACGCTCAATATCGGTCAAGAGACCTGATGCTCCAATCCTGCAAAATAGAAGATGCTTTAATATTGCACATGTTTTCAAATAAGGAACCTTTCAATGTTTTCAAGAATGAGAAAATAGTGGTTTGGACGCCAAGATAATTCATCAAACATGGCTGACGCTGCAACTATCGCCAAGTTGGAGGAAGGCTTCAAGAAGCTGCAGGCTGCAACTGACTGCAAGTCACTCTTGAAGAAGTACCTCTCTAAGGACATCTTTGACAGTCTCAAGGCCAAGAAGACAGGCCTTGGTGCCACTCTCTCCAGGTATACTTCCATCTTTCTAACCTTCAAACTTTAGTGCACATCACAATAAAACATTTAAAAAATCTCCATAAACCATTCTTCTTTTTATTATTATTTTTTTCTATAATACATCGGCCATCTCCCATCAAGGCAGGGTGACCGGAAAAGAAGAAATGCTTTCATAGTTTTTCTTCTTTTTACATTTTTTTTCCAAGAAACCAGCCATATCCCACCAAGGCAGGGCAACCTAAAAAGAAAAAAACGAAAGTTTCTCTTTTTACATATAGCAATTTATACAGGAGAAGGGGGTTACTAGCCACTTGCTCCTGACATTTTGGTTGCCTCTTATGACATACATGACTTATGGAGGAAGGATTCTTCTTCACTTCCCCATGGAGATTATTTCTTTTTGGATCACCCTGCCTCGGTGGGAGACGGCCGACTTGTTGAAAAAAAAAAAAATCATCCAGACCTGAGGTTACAAGGTGGTTTGAATTTTAGAAAGTATGGAGCAGAATAGGTCTAAGAGAGTATAATTATATCTGGGGTGGGAGAAAGAAGGGGTATAGGTTGTCTCAGGAAGGGTTGGAGGGGTAAATGTGTGTTGGGGCTTGAGCATCCAGCAGGCCTGTGTGAGTGCTCTAGATAAGGTGAAGACAAGTAGTTTTTATTACTTAACATACTGCCGGAGTGTGAGCAAGGTAATAATAATAATTTAGGATTTTTTTATTCTTGACCACCTGTTATTTTTAAAAATACACAAGCCACAAGTGCAGCAACAAGACACCTGCTGTCCACGTTCACCTATCAGTAAAATAGGTACCTGGGTGTTATTCGACTGTTTTGGGTCACATTCTGGGGACAAAATTGACCTAATTTGCCAAAAATACAGTGGAACCTCAGTTTTCGTCTGTAATCCGTTCCAGAAGGTCAGTCGAAAACCGATTTGTACGAAAACTGAAGTAATATTTCCCATAAGAAATAATGTAAATCCAATTAATCCGTTCCAGACACCCAAAAATATTAACAAAAATAAATTTTTATAGAGAATAACTAGTTTTACATACAGAAAACAATGAGAAATAAATATAAAGCACTAATGAAATGGATAAATGAACATTTAACATCACTTTTACCTTTATTGAAGACTCTTGTTGGCGTATGGAAGACGGCGAGGAGGGGAGAGGGAGGAGAGGTTATTGTTTGGAAGGGAAATCCCCTTCCATATGGACTTCAGGTATCAAGTCCCTATCCCGGGTTACTTCCCTTCTTTGTCTTTCACTGGCACTAGGACCAGCTTCAGTCACTGGACCCCTGTCGCACAAAAAATCTGTCGAGAGAGGCCTGTTTCTAGCATCTCTAAGATTTGCCTAAAATGGGACACGGCATTGTCATTGAAAATGTTGCTGACACGGCTTGCAACAGCTTTGTTAGGGTGATATTTCTCCACAAAACTTTGCATCTCACTCCACTTTACACAAATGTCCTTAACTGCTGAAGAAGGCACTTTCTCCCCTCTCTCTTCCTCCTCCTCTGAAGCAATTTCCTCAGCTAAGGTCTGTTGCTGTTCCAGATAAAGGTCTTGCAGCTCTTCAGTGGTTAGCTCTTCCCTGTGGTCGTCCACCAACTCTTCCACAATCTGACCACTCACCTCCAACCCCATGGACTTCCCCAAAGACACAATAAATTCCACAACAGGCTCACTGAATAAGTAACAAAGGTAGACTGAGTCATGAACGTATGAGCAGCCACGTCCCGCGGGCAGGCGGACGTGTCTGGTATGGACGATTTCCAAGCAGATGTATGAAAACGGGGAAAATTTCACCGAAAAAAGTGGTCAAAAACTGAATTGTACGATAACCGGACCAGACGAAAACTGGGGTTCCACTGTACTTTGCACAACAAGGGGCTTTCTTTATAGTAGTATGTCATTGATGTCAGCTAGGCCTGTATACCTTGTACATGTACTGGTAGAAATAAAGATTATTATTATTATTATTATTATTAACCTCCTAATTGGCTACTTTTTTATTAATGCATCTTATCTTGTGGATAATACAATAATGCAAATAAAATGCTTCACACTTCCTGATTTTCTTACCTGAACATGTGGTTGTTAAGCCAGTCATTACCAAGTTCCTCCTTGATGAGAATTAACCAGACAAGAGCATCCTTGGCTGCTCTGATCCCACCAGCAGGCTTAAATCCAACCTGGAATTATTAATAGGTAATATTATTGTATTCGTGAGGGAAGTACTAAATCCATAAGGGTCATGCAGCAACTGGGAAAAGGAGATGAAATAATCAGGCATGATCCATGGAATGGACTATTCTAATTTCTTGGCTAAATAACATTTCACTGGCAATAAAATATGCCCTTGAAGAAGGGTATTAAAAAATAATTCAGAAATAACTGTACAGATACAGAGAGCAGAACAGATATACTTCAACATGGTAAAAACACAAGAAGCAGAAATCCAAATGCAGAGATACAATGGAGAAATAGTTGTAAAGGCACATCAGTGAACATCACATATTGCATCATAAGATCATATCAATTACCACAAATATTTTTTACAACTTTTCATATTGCACTTTCCAAAGGGAATGGTTTAACAACTTCAAAATAACATAGCAACATGTCAAGAAGCCTCACCTTATGCCCAGTACTCTGGTAAAAATCTCTGATGGCCCTGCACATAACGACTCCCACGGGAAGTGTGGCATTTACTCCTTCCTTGCCAGTGGAAGTTTTAATGAAGTCTGCCCCTGCCATCATTGCTACAAGGGAAGCCTTGTAAACGTTATTCATAGACCCTAATTCTCCAACAGCCAGGATAGCCTTCATGTGAGCATCACCACATGCCTCTCGCATTGCTCTCAGCTCATTGTACAATCCTGTAAAAAAAATTTAAAATAAGTATCGGTGTACTCAGACATCTTTTCCAGGCTCTGTGTTACAATTATGAGTTTAGCACTTTCCCTGAATATAAAAATAATTAAATACTACCCCTGAAATGTTTACAGTTGAGAAATGGAATTATATTTAGTCAAATAAAAAGCTATAAAAAACATCGAAGTAGAAATATGAGAAATTTAGCAACTCTGAATATTCAGAAACTGGGCAACAATTAGCAGATGGAGGATAGAGCCTCCATCAATCCATACTCTAAATGACACATATGGGTTTAGCACTTTGTGAAATACAATAAATGAAAAAATGTGTTATTTTTAATTATGCAAACACTATACGTATATGTACTAAATTAAATACAATTTCCAAAATACAGTAAACAATCAATCAAAGTGTGTTACATTTCTGGAAACTGGAGTGTAACCATTTTTTCTTTACTAATGCAAGTTTTTAACAGCACATGCTTTCCAATATACCCAGCACAAAGTCAGCAGGGAAATTTCCAGCTACCACTTGATTAGCTGATGCACTCTCACCATTAAACTTAATATTATAAAGTTCACTGTACCTTTTGAAGTTTTAAATCCTCCTCTAGTTATAAACCATCAGTTTTATCATATGAAAAGGGGTTGTGCTGTATTATCTGAGCACTAAGCAGGGCCCTTTTTTTTTTGTTTTCTCCTCAATCCATACATTCAGCAATTTTTCCATTTTATTTAGATGTATTGGCCTCGGTATCTGTACTGGTCATTACAAAGGCTCTTACTTTCTTCTCATTGTTTCTGATGGTGCTCATGGATGATCCGAGACCAAATGAGCAGGCAGCATTCATTACACATATGCCACCTGCCAGCGTATCTAAAACCTCTTATTTTCTTATACGTATACATACTGTCAGCACTTCATACTTAGTCATCTTCTTGGCATCTCCAGCATCAGTTACAGTGGAACCCCGACTAACGTAAGCTCCATATAACGTAAAAATTGTGTAACATAAGCTTTTTTCGCAAAATATTTTTCTCATGTAGCGTACATTTATTCGTGTAGCGTAACGTACCAGACCTGTCCGCCTGCCCCGCGCAGGACGCCAGTCTACGTTGTTTACCATTGAGAGAACATTACCCAGTGCGCTCTTTCAAACATTCACAATACGTGGTACCCCGGTTTAGATATTTTCATTCCAGAATGCTGTTCACGTGCCATTACCAAACGAATTTATCTCCTTAAGAAATGAAAATAGACTAGTCCTTTAGACCCAAAATTACACTTACAAAAGCATTTAAAAAAATAAACTTACATAAAAGGGTGAGTTTGGGGACCATCGTAAACCGGGGTACCACTGTACTTTTGTTGTATTTTTTGGTGGTTTAGTGAGTGTCACTATGAAATAAGTCACCATGGGTCCAAAGAAGCTTCCTAGTGGCTCTCAAGCTGGTCCTAGTGGCATTAAAAGAAAAAGAAGGGAAGTAACCCCAGATAAGGACTTGTTACCTGAAGTCATTTTGGAGGGGGATTCCCCTTCCAACCACTAACACCCTGCCCCTGTCATCCTCCCTATCTTCCAGATGCCTGCAAATCTCTTCAATAAAGGTAAGTAAATGTTATTTATTAATCTGTTTTTTATTATTTAGTATGTGAATATTTTTTGGGTGGAACAGATTAATTGTATTAACATTATTTCTTATGGGAAATAAGGTTTCAAATTACGTATTTTTCGTGTTAAGTACTAGCTCCTGGAACGGATTAATTACGTTAGTCGAGGGACCACTGAATATTCCTCTTGGGTACCCATGGTTATATCCAGAGACAAGAAAGGGTGACAAAAAGATGCAAAATCAAGCAATAAACACAAGGGTCATTTCCAAATTCAGTGCATCTACTGGGCAACTGGTAGCATGGTAGCAGTATGGGGGTGAGGAGGGAGGTGATGCAGTTATTATATTGCACACTGTGCAATATAATAATTGCATCTACACTAATCCTTACTAAAGCTTAATATTAATCCTTTTCATGCTTTATGTTTTTTTCCAGTTCAAATTCTCAAAGTCATGCTAAGACTCTCACACAGTCCAACAGTGCTATTTCACAGTCTATTGTACACTTTCTTGTACTATTACACAGTAAATTATGTTAAATTATCAGTTCCATTAGCAGGAGATTTTCAAAAGAGAACACAAGACTAGAACATGTATTTTCTCATTACTGTAATACAACCTCATGCATGTACAGTGGACCCCCGGTTAACGAAAAAACTTCATCCCAGAAGCCTGCTCAAGTGCCATTACCGAACGAATTTACTTCCTTAAGAAATAATGTCACGTAGGTTAGTCTATTTCAGACCCCCAAAAATACACTTCCACAAGCACTTACAATATTATACTTACATAATTGTACGATTTCCGGGGTGTTCGTTAACCGGGGGTCCACTGTATTAGCTTCCTTATCTATGTATGTACCAGCCCCCTTATCCATGCATGTACAAACCCCCTTATCCATGCATGTAAAAGCCCCCTTATCCATGCATGTACAAGCCCCATTACCCATGCATGTACAAGCCCCCTTATCCATGCATGTACAAGCCCCCCTTATCCATGCATGTACAAGCCCCCTTATCCACACATGTACAAGCCCCTTATCCATGCGTGTACAAGCCCCCTTATCCATGCGTGTACAATCCCCCTTATCCACACATGTACAAGCCCCCTTATCCATGAATGTACAAGCCCCCTTATCCATGCATGTACAAGCCCCCTTATCCACACATGTACAAGACCCTTATCCATACATGTACAAGCCCCCTTATCCACACATGTACAAGCCCCCTTATCTATGCATGTATAAGCCCCTTATCCATGCATGTACAATCCTTCTTATCTTGTACAGGTATGTACAAGCCTCCTTATTTACCATCTCTGCATTCCCTTGTTTCAGTCTATCAAAGAGGATACAAGAATGTATTGGCCTCTAGCCAATCAATACATTGATCAGCAAGAACCAGAAATGGTTCAATGCCTCCCTACTGCAAATAACACAAAAGAGGTGAATACAACTGTAGTGGATAAGGCAACTTTGACTACTATCCTCAAGACAATAAAAAAGTCAAATAATGTAAAAGAAATGATGTCAGTATGGCAGGAGCTGGTGATCCCAAGGGAGTCTGTGCAAGGATCAGAATGAGAAAGATATAGCTGTAGAGGCTTGAACATCTAGGTGGCACAGACATGCATGTTAGACTGGAGGAAGTGAAGGTAAGTGGTCTACTGGATTTAAGATGCTGTTGAAGTACAAACGTGATAATGTCTATGAAGGAATGTTTTGAAATGAACTAGCCTTACTTGAGTTTTGGAGGTTGGAAAGTACCATGCTGGCACTCTGAAAGTGGAATGCAAGATGTTTGGTGGGACAACATTGGCTTGTAATGTCGTAGTCCTTCTGGAAAGGCAGCTAAGGAATAAGTAATGGGAAATGTCATCATTTCTTGGGTGGGAAACAATACAATAAAAATACTAAAATAAAGTCAGTATTGTGGATGGCTTTTATATTTCAGTGTGTTTAATGGTATAGCAAGCAAGTTAGCCAGTGATATGGATGGGGAGGAATACACTTCTTTTATTGTTATTTGTGAAGGTAGTAATAATCAATTTCCAATGATAATACAGTGGTACCGTACCCCGAGTTTTGGCCACCTCCCAACTCGAACAATAATGTAAGTGTATTATTGTAAGTGCTTTTGTAAGTGTATTTTTGGGGGTCTGAAACGGACTAATCTAATTTACATTATTCCTTATGGGAAAAAATTCGTTCGGTAACGGCACTCAAACAGCCTTCTGGAACGAATGGCCAAAACTCGGGGTTCCACTGTACTTGTATAGTAAATTATTCATTTATACACAGAAGAGAAGAATAAAGGAATTACCACGTATGGATACCAACAGACATCTTTTCAATAATGCAAACTCATGATGGACTCTTATTAACAAATGTACATGCTATCACTCTCACCCTCGTTCACTAACCTTGCCAATTGCCTGTTAAAGCCAATTCTCGATTGATAACGATATCAATTTCTTTTGCCCCATCTGCTACAATTAGGTGGATCTCTTCAAGCCGAGTCTTCAAGTGGTACTGTCCAGATGGAAATCCTGTTGCCACTGCAAAGTTGATAAATTTTTAATAAGAAATACCAAAAGTCAGCTCATTAAACATAGTGTATATTTAATTGTGAAATCTGATAATAGTAAGATAGTAAATCTTCTGATTAATAAAACAAATGGATATGTTTTGCTACCCAGTGACTCAATCTAATACAGAGAAAAATACCAGCAATGTATTAGAATGAGAAAGCCACATGTGCAACCCAAGTGTTGTGCACGGGTCTTATTCATCTACTTGTTGGTTTTGTGTACCATTACACAAGTTTTCAAGAGAGAGGTGCAACAATTGCTCCATGCTAGGCATATGAGTTTTGTACTTTTTTGAAATACAGTGAACCCCTGAGTTTCGGCCATAATTCGTTCCAGAAGGCTGTTCGAGTGCCATTACTGAACGAATTTGGTCCCACAAGGAATAATGTTAAGTAGATTAGTCCATTTAAGACCCCCAAAAATACACTTACAAAAGCACTTACAATAATACACTTACATAATTGTTTGAGTTGTGAGGTGGTCGAAACTCAGGGGTCCACTGTATAACAATCATTCATGCAACACATACAGTGGACCCTCGGTTAACGAAATTAATCCGTTCCAGGAGCTCTTTCTTAATCTGAATCTTTCGTTATCTGAAACCTTATTTCCCATAAGAAATAATGTAAATACAATTAATTCGTTCCACAAAAAATAATCACTCAAAATAAAAAAATAACATTTACTTACCTTTATTGAAGAGACTTGCAGGCATCTGGAAGATAGTATAGATGATGACTGGAGCAGGTGTTAGTGGTTGGAAGGGGAATCCCCCTCCAAAAGGACTTCAGGTGACAAGTCCCTCTCTGGGGTTACTTCCCTTCTTGGTCTTTTAATGCCACTAGGACCAGCTTGAGAGTCACTAGACCCCTGCCTGGTGAAGTAGCTGTCCAGAGTCC
Source organism: Cherax destructor (assembly GCA_009830355.1). Lineage (NCBI taxonomy): Eukaryota > Metazoa > Arthropoda > Malacostraca > Decapoda > Parastacidae > Cherax > Cherax destructor. Next base: position 11,422 of record WNWK01001271.1, on the reverse strand, counting down.
TCTGTTTCTGGGACTCTTCAACACTTTTCTGAAGTACAACATGGCTCTGTCACTGAAGTGGTTGCACAGAAGGCTCATTTCAGCTTGCTCAGGGTGGTATCTTTCAACAAATGTCTGCAACTCATTCCACTTTGTACACATCTCCTTAAGCACTGAAGAAGGCACCTCCTTATCTCTCTCTCTCCTGTGAAGCAATAACCTCAGCTGTGGTCTGTTGCTGTTCCAGATGAAGCTCTTGCAGCTCTTCAGTTGTTAGCTCTATCCTGTGCTCCTCCACCAACTCTTCCACATCCTCACCACTCACCTCCAACCCCAGACTGTTCCCCAATTCCACAATATCTTCCACAACATGTTCCACAACAGGCACAGGGTCGTCAGGGTCAGGGTCAGCCTCAAATCCTTCAAAATTCCTCTCTTGGACACAATCCGGCCACAGTTGTCTCCAAGCAGAGTTCAGAGTCCTGGAAGTCACTTCCTCCCAAGCCTTACCTTGCAATGCACGATATTGAGGTGTTCTTTCCAGAACTCTCTTAGGGTCAATTCAGAGTCATTGGTCATATTAAAGCACCTCTGAAACAGTGCTTTGGTGTACAGTTTCTTGAAGTTGGAAATGACCTGCTGGTCCATGGGCTGGAGGAGAGGAGTGGTGTTAGGAGGCAAGAACTTCACTCTGATGAAATTTATGTTGTCAGGCAACAACTCTTGCAAGTTGTGAGGATGAGCAGGAGCATTGTCCAGTAGCAGGAGGCACTTGAGTGGCAATTTCTTTTCCAGGAGGTATTTCTTCACACTAGGGCCAAACACTCCAGTCAACCATTCCTTGAAAATCTCCGTAGTGACCCATGCCTTGGTGTTAGCTTTCCAATGCACACACAATTTATTCTTGTCAACACCGTGTTTCCTGAAGGGTCTGGGATTTTCTGCGTGATGCACCAGTAAAGGCTTCACTTTAAAATCACCACTGGCATTGGCACACATCATAAGAGTTAGCCTGTCTTTCATAGGCTTGTGTCCTGGCTGTGCCTTTTCCTCCTGAGTAATGTAGGTCCTGTTGGGCATTTTCTTCCAAAACAGGCCTGTTTCATCACAATTAAACACTTGTTGGGGGAGGAATTGTTCAGCCTCTACGAACCCCTTGAATTCGTGCACAAATTTTTCAGCTGCACGTTTGTCTGAGCTGGCTGCCTCACCATGCCTCACAACATTGTGTATGCCACTACGTTTCTTAAACTTCTCAAACCAGCCTTTGCTGGCTTTAAAATCACTCGCCTCACCACTGGTTCCAGGCATTGTCTTCACAAGATCTGCGTGCAACTTCCTTGCCTTTTCACAAATTATCGCCATAGAAATACTATCACCTGCTCTCTGTTTTTCATGGATCCACACCAACAACAACTTCTCAACCTCATCCACTGTTTTCAATCTTTGTTTTGTTAACAAATTAACCCCTTTTGCAACATTAGCTTCCTTGATCTCATTTCTCTGTGCCAGGATAGTGCCGATAGTAGATGGATTTTTCTTGTACATCCTGGCAAGATCACTCAGACGTACACCACTCTCATATTTTTCTATGATTTCCTTCTTCAGTTCGATGGTGTTCCTCACTCTCTTTACCACAGGGGTGCCACTAGGAAGCTTCTTTGGACCCATGGTGACTTATTTCACAGTGGCAATAACTAAACCACCAAAAAAGACACCAAATATATTGTGAATCTTTGAAAGAGCGCGCTAGGTAATGTTCTCTCAATGGTAAACAACGCTTCACTGGCGTCCTGCGCTTGCGCGGAGCAGGCGGACACGTCTAATACCTTTCGGTAACCGAGGAATTTTTCGCTAACCGATTACGAAAAAAGCTTTCGTTTTCCGAAATTTTCGTTAACCGAGGGTCCACTGTACTAAGCTTACATTTATCCCTGAGCCAGATAATACACAACCAATAAATCTAGAGGCATTTAATATGTCTCATTTGAGGACAAATTAGTGAAAACAATTTTTTTTTATTTAATATTATAAACCAGCATTTTTATTAATAGCCAAGACTACAATTAGCCATACCTAGTTAGAACAGGTAAAATGAATTCACATGTCTTGTTGCAGTACCTCAAAACAAGGTACATACTACCATTCTGCCAAGTGAGTGTAAAACGAAAGCCAGTAAATGTTTTACATGATGGTAGGATTGCTGGTGTCTTTTTCTGTCTCATAAACATGCAAGATTTCAGGTACATTTTGCTACTTCTACTTACACTTAGGTCACACTACACATGTATGTACAA
>WNWK01001270.1:187500-302153 GCA_009830355.1 Cherax destructor | reverse complement strand
TGGTGGGGGCCGGCCGGACGCGTCCTATAACAACACTGTATGACCGACACCCGCTATATACCACACATGCTATGCGCATCCCGGGCGCATGCTAAACACATGCTATGAATATACACTATATACACTATACACACTATACCCCTATACACGTGGGAAAAAACACTTCATTATCATAACATGAGAACGCGCCTGTTTGGGGAAAGGGGGAAAGGGGGGAAATAGTTTTCCCCCTCACCCCGCCTCCTTCTCCCCATTAGGCCTTCCCTCACCCACCCATAGGTGACCGTTGTGTTCCTCACTGATTTTACATGCACAACACTTTTCTTGGTTCTAAAGTGGGAGAGGAGATGTAGAGTCTTGTAGCACTTTCCAACACGAGCTGCAGATATTCACACACCAGCCTGTTGATGATAATCCTGGTAGGAGTTCTTGATTGGACGATATTGTGCCAAAACCACAGAGCAGGATGCCCACAGCCTCTCTCTGGCAGAGGTGCCAATATATACGATATATATATATATATATATATATATATATATATATATATATATATATCACACCATACATTCACCATCATTTATTCAGCAATTGTCTTGCCAGAAGTGGATGGACATCACAATTAAAATGACCTTCCGAAGAGCAACATACTAATTCCTTCTTTAAATTGCACTTCCAGCCTCCTGTTAATCAATCTCCCTAAATTCCTTCATAATGTTACCTTCCTCACAGTTCAACAGCATCTCAAATACTAAAAACAACTTTTGTCTCCACTCCGAGCTAATACGCTCATGCCTGTTGGATGCTCAAGCCCCTACATCTTAAAAGCCTTCCTTACACCCGCTCTATAACCTTTCCTAGGAAGACCTCTACTCCTTCCTTCCAACCCGGATTTATACACCACCTTTACCGTCCTATTCTGTTCCTGTCTAAATGATCAAGCCACTTCAACAACCCGTTCTCTGTTCTTTGAATTTTATATATAATAAAAGTGTTTGTAAAAAAAATTGTTTTTCAGAAAATGCTTGAAAAAGCCTTGAATTATTGATATATGCATTAAAATTACGTTTTATAGCATTTTTGAATATTTATAATTTATTTACATATTTTTAAAAAATCCCTTTATATAATCTAGTTCATTCTCCTTTTTGCCTCCATATATAAACTTCTTTCCCATCGACACCATGCCTAGCCCTTCTAGGGCAGGGTAGGTGCCTGAGCCAGAGCTTGCTTTCACCTGCGGCTCACAAGACTGCTCTTCCCATTAGCTCCCCTTGGGCAGGGAAGATGGCAGACCAAAGATGGGCCTAGCTTCTCCCTACGAGCCCCGTGAGGGCGGGGAATGTGGCTAGGCCTGGGGACCGTTGGTCCCACAGATGAGGAGGTCCCAAGTACCTCATCCCATGGCAGACGTTAGTCTGAGATACTCCCGAGAAAGGGAACCAAGGCCGGGCCACCACTTGGACAAGGCCCGGGCCGGGAGAGTCCCGGCGAATCAACAAGAAGAAGAACTTCTTTCCGAAACAGATGCCTCGACATTCCCCACACACCATTTTTACACTCTAGTATTCAGTGGTTCACCTCGTCTTTCATAGAACCATCTGGCGACACATCCACTCCCAAATATCGAAATACATTCAATTCACTTACTCAATATTTCCTCTCTCCAATCTGATATCCAATCTTTTATTGCTTAAACTCTCTCTCTCTCTCTCTCTCTCGCTCTTCACAAAAATTTAAATATAATTAACACGCGCGCGCGCACACGCACACACGCGCACAAACACGCACACACACACACACGCGCGCACAAACACAAACACACACACACACACACACACACACACGCGCGCACACAAACACACACACACTTGCAACGCGACTTGTGATAAGATAAATGTTTGGCCAGTTTATCCAAACTGGTGAATTAAGCTGAACTGCCATGAAGACTGAGAACAGATTTACGAAGAGTCGCTGTGCGGCTCCATAATAAATACATGTGGCTGGATCTTTTTTTGTCATGGAGTTAAAAAGTTGACTAAGATGAACAACAGTTCCACTGATCAGTATAGTGAGATCTTCGAGGAAGTGGTACAGCTCTTTGTTCATGTACTATATGCACTCTCCTTCCCTCAGAGCATAATATTAATGCAAGATAACTGCTCATTTATGAAGGGATTCAGGGGAAACCGGTTAGCCGGACTTGAGTCCTGGAGGTGGAAAGTACAGTGCCTGCCCTCTGAAGGAGGGGTGGAGATATGTTTTAGTGTTTGAAATGTAGTGTAGGCACACGTCTGGCAAGATAGTGATGGAGTGAATGATGATGAAAGTGTTTCTTCTTTTTTTGGGTCACCCTGCCTTGGTGGGAAACCACTGATGTGCTAATAATAAAAAAAATAAACTGCACTATACACATGACCAGAGTGGTGAACCGGTGGTTTCAGGAACAACGTCAGATCCACCTTTTTGACTAACCAAGTGATAGCCCGGATCTGAATCCCATACAAATATTGTGAATGTATGGGAGCTCCGCCCCCCCCAAGCCGTAACCACTTAAAATGTACTTCACGGTTAGCTGCGCGTCACTAGTCACACAGAGAGAAGCAATAGCAACTGAAAGGTGGCCCTGGACGAGGTACGTGTGACCTAGCCTTCTACGTACATACACTAATAGTGACGATTCTTGTGGGAAAAGGGCCAAGCACCCATGTCCTATATATAATGTGCTGCTCGTCTACAGGGCCCACTGAACCAGAGATGTAAATATTGAACCTACAAAAAACTACTAAGTATGGACCAGCTGTTTTAGTCTTCTAATCCAACTTTCATTCATAGTAAAATGGAACTGTTAAACGTGCTAGGAACTTGTCTGTTGCTTACGTTCTCGTATAAGCGTACACTCGATTTTGTGAGAAACGTTAAATTGTACACTTGTATAGTTCAATGATGAGGTACACCCCACCCACCGGTGCATATTACAAGCCTATTGGTACACCCCCCACCGGTCCACATTACAAGCCTACTGGTACACCCTACCCATCGGTCCACATTACAAGCCTACTGGCACACCCACAGTCCCACTTCAACCACCCAACAAATTGCAATGATCACTGGTGTACCTTAGTGAGGAAAAATTCTATTTTCTTTTCAAAACTAGAATGCCAACACACTGAATCACATTTTATCTTTTTACAACTAAAATACATACACAAAAAATCAGAACACGGTGAAATCAGTAGTACCAACACAGAATAAACTTTTACATTTAAAAGAAACACATGCGGGAAAGCGAGATAGTCTCCAGCTTCTCCAAACAAGACACCCAGTCTGCATACCTACTCGTATAAAATGACGTTATCTTTAATTACTTCCAGATGGGCCGGGAAGCCAGTGGAAGGCCTCAAGTCATAATTAAAAGCTGCAGTTTGCGAGTCATCATGTGACTAACACGGGTCAGGAAACAATTGTACTGTTACCTGACGAATAAAACTTCACCAAAATATACCACTCAAACTGAGTGTGTTTTCGAGAGTACTGCTACAACCCTTCAAAAACTTTCCTAATAATAGTTAAAGTGTGCATATGTACACACAAGAACCACATATACACAATTAGCCCACAAATGGGAGATCAATCTTTACACGTTTCCATCCGTCCTGAACCATTATATATCAAGTCGTAAACCAAAAGATTTACGTACAATCAGTAGGTTATTTAAACGTTGCAGCAACAATATTATGATATATTCTTTAAGAGAGTACAGTTCTAAATCATTATAGGGTGTTGCAAACATTAGTTAAGTATAAACTCTGTCGTCTGTACGTGGCTGCGAGTTGCCTCTTCACTGGCATCTTTAATCCCTAAAAGAGAAGCTTAAAGTAAACACACCTTTACGTACATATCCTGAAAGGAAGTTAAGAACGTAAAAACAATACAAATATACAACAACTATTGTCGAGGTTTGGTCCGGGACCGGTCCGCAGGGGTGCTGACCCTTCAAAACATGGTTCAGGTGTCAGGCACGAGGACAAAGCTGATCTCTTCCTTCCACCAACTTGTTTTCCAAGACAGCCACTCTCACATAAATTACCCATCGTGCATTACTGCGAGCTTAAAACAGCACCAAAAAAATTAATAATTGTTATTCTCGGTTATGTTAACATATTAACCCTTATTTACATATAATATACCCAACAATAACGAAATTAAAAAAAAAAAAGGTGACCTACGTCTGGCAACACGGTGCCCCAGCATTATGCCATTTCGAGCGTGAATTTTCTCACGAATGGTAGAAATGTTGGAAGATGGGTTGCTTGCTTCCTCCGACCTGACATTTCTGTAGACAACAGCAAACACCACCACAACAGTTTACCACTGGCAAATACAGATTTATGCACACAGACATGAATTGTGCAATATGCCATATAAACAATATGTATTGAGTTGTGCAGAGTGTGAGATCTGTGCAAATATTGCTCACATTTAATCCATCAGGTCTGATAAGAGGAAAACTGACCCATATACACGCCATTTATTTCATGTCAACACAATACTACTTTAATAAAGATAACAACCATATTAGACATCATCACTAAATCAAGACAAGTTGGGTCGCTCAGCTGTCGACAACCTGAGAAGATAGCACTAACTACGCACAAAAGAAAAAAACGAAGACACATTATAGGAGAGAACAAACACAGAAAGAAGACAAATACATGCACAGTCAGATGTAGACGAAAACAGCACACTAATGAATGTGAACAAGTGCCTCGAGATGGTGGGCACAGTCCCACCAAAAACGGTCTCTTGATTCGTACCATTAACAAGCAAAACGAGAAGATTGAAACTGTAAAACGAGAACTACGCTCACTCTATAGGCGAAAAAGAATCACAGCTCTGAAAGATTCCAGCCTTTTTCAAGAACGAAAAGAAATATCGGGTAGAGAGAGAGAGAGAGACAACAGAGTTAAAGTTAAAAAGCATGAAGCAATCTAGACGAGAGACAGAAGAGCAGCATCGAGGGAACAGAGTGACCCAACATACTTTATCACTACTATGCAAAATTCCGGCTAAACACCACTACGGTACTATTATTACGCCCTCGCTTAACACAGATGAAACTTTCATCTATAGCAGTGAAATAAACAACAACAATAATAAAACTTAAGACAGTATGGTAGGGAGGGAGAGTTAGGGACATAGGTCTCTGCCAACTGAACAACATATTACCAAGGGATCTCAGCACCTCTTGCTGCTTCAAGCTTTCTCTCTCTCTCCACTGTCTTCATGTTCATGTAGAATTTTTCTGGTGTAAATTATACTTGTGTTCTTATACTTGAAACATTATTCACAATCACAGCCCATGAAAAATCAATCCTATTTCATAAAACCTCCATAAATGACAAAATTTCGTCAATTATCTCCCATAAAAGACTAATACTATTTCATAAACTTAACAGACCAATCCTATGTAACCCAACAAAATATCAACCCTATTTCGTAAAGCATAGAATCAATTTTTTATAAAAAACCAAACAAGACCAACTATTTCTTCAATCCTTGCTTAACACACCTAAATAGTCCACGACAGTTCTTAATCTAGGTAGAAGATGGTTCTCAGCAGATGGCAGACAATTTGTAAGTCCATACAGAGGATATCTGACTTTCCCCACATACGTACTCCCATAAAAGACCCATTCTATATATCCCATAAATCAGTCGCAGAAAAAAACAGATATAAGAAGATGACGTGTGTGGTGTTGCAGGGGTAACTAGGTTAACCTACTCATAACACAAACACTGTCAACTTTCACATGGAATGTGTTATCAAATTCAACCTAAAAACAATTGTTCACATTTTTAATGAATTTTTCTGTGAGGGCTACACACAAATTTTGTGCTGCTATGAATTTTTATCATCCTCTCCATCTACTCGCTCAAAAAAACTGTTTATAAGTTAAAAGATGAAAGAAACGTATACTGAAGATGAATCCACGTATGAAGACAACGAGACAAGCTGCAAACAAAACCTAAATTGGGACAGCGTTTCGCTCTACACAGACCGAAACGTTGCCCCCTTCATACATGGATCTATGTGCATGGGGGAAAAACTTGTATTTTAGGTAAGAAATGTGACAATCATTGTTGTGAGGAACTGGATCAGTTGTGTGTTCCTCCCGCACCAAGTACACCACATGTTGTACTTTCTTCAAGATTGATGGAAACAACACAGATTCCAGGCTGATGGACTGATTACCTCAAACTACTACTCTTTTTCCACCGTTCTTCTTTGTATTGGACTGATGAAGCCACTGTATGGCGAATTTTTTTCTTCAGGGGGTCATCATCCCCGCTCCACACACACACACATATATATATATATATATATATATATATATATATATATATATATATATATATATATATATATATATTATACACTATATATAAAACAGTAACATTACCTCTCCCATTAAAAAAATATATTGTATATATATATATATAAAAAAATAACGTTCAAAATTTTCCATAAAATATGACGTACAAATGTAAAAAACAAAAATGATTGCAAACGAGCGGACAACTTTCAATATAGTCTCGCCAAACGAGCGCTTACTATGCAAAAAACTGCAAAAAATTTACTCCTATGGCAATAAATTCTTGGAAGTGAATCCACTGACTCGCAGTGTCGTGTGTAAATGCTCAGCGAGAGTATCTGAAAAAATAGTATAACATTCATGGAGGAGCGCTAGACCCACTTGGATCACATAACCCCTGGGGAATGGAAGGTAATCAGGTTTGATGCAAGACACGATGCAAAATATCCTCTAATGAAAATAAGTGCAAAGGGACCAAGACTTGTCAACACCCTTCCTTCATGCGTAAGGAAAATTACCATCAGACCCGTGGCTGTCTTCAAGAGGGACCTTGGTTCCCCAAGTCAGTTCCTGATCAGCCGGGCTTTGGTGCCTACGTTGGACAGCGTGCTGCAACCTGCACCAAGGTATTGTAAGATAAACTAACTCCTAGGTATTATGTAATTAAGGTAACTCCAGGTATTGTGTAATCAAGGTAACTCCTAGGTATTCTTATGTAATCAAGTAAATCCTGGATATTCTTATATAATCAAGGTAACTCCTAGGTGCCGTTATGTAGATATTTCAAAGTAATCAAGATAACTTTCAATAGCTGGGAGCCCTCTGAATTACAATATAACACGTGGGAGTTCAATGGACGACAGACTTTATTCCATGGTACTGCACGGTAACTATCTCATAAGTATTGTGAGATCCCTTACTATACCTGGGAGTAACCTTGATTTTAGTACATGGAAGATATCTCTATCGCCTGCTTAACAATTCGCAAACAGACGAAATTATTTGCAAACACTATCTTTCAGTTCGTAGCAGGATTTGAACCTTCAAACTCGGCATCAGAGTGCACAGTACTTTATCCACAACGCAGACTCTGGATAAAGTACTGTGTACTCTGATGCCGAGTTAGCAGATTTGAATCCTGCTGTGGACTGAGAAATGTCTATATATACATACATACACACAACACATCCTGAATTATAAATATGATTAGTTTCATAATTATTACACTTTTAATTACTTTAATCTATTATAAGAGCTCATTAAAAATATAATCGTATTAAAAGCTTTATTTCTTGTTAACTGTAACAATAGTAAAGCTCTCAGAGATAATGTTGCAAATACTGCCGTCATTATTATATGCGTTATTGTCGTAATCACAATCAAATCTATTTCATATGCAGTAAAAAAAAAAGTAAAAAGCAATCTGAAAAAAAAAAAATTGTGCAGAAGAGTGTCATGTGCGTAATAAAAGCTGTAGCAGGCATATTACTGACTACTGCAGGAGTGAGACTACTGCAGGAGTGAGACTATAGCATTTTGCCAGCCACTATTAGCAATTAGTACCTACGTGATATTAGCAAAACACTACCTGCGTAATAGCGACTATCTGCGTAATAAGTTACCTGCGTAAGCGACTATTACTGCTGTCGGAGCTGAGGGACACAAGACCCAACATAGTCCACCACCCGCCGCCCATCACACTGCCGCCGGGTGGGCTCTACCAGTTCTCCGACCCACCCACCCCACCAACCAAAACTTTGTCTGCCGCCCCTTTATCGCGACGAACAGCACAGACGAGATAGAGGAAGAGGTAAAGAGGACTGACTGACTGACTGACCTGACTCAGTCAGTCTGTCTGTGTGTGTCTGTCTCTCTGCTCAAAGTGCGTCCTCGAAAAAAAATCATTTTAGGGTTATTTATTGATCTTAATTTTTATTTCCGCTCGAGTTATCGCTTCCAGCCGACTGCTGGGACGTTAAAGATGATTGGTCGTCACCCAGCACGCCAGCTGCGTCACCCACCTTGCCAGCTGCGTCACCCACCTTGCCAGCTGCGTCACCCACCTTGCCAGCTGCGTCACCCACCACGCCACCCTACTTGGCAAATTTTTCCACTCATCGACGGCCAGTATTTTCGTACATCTTTTCTAAATCTAAACTTATCCAATTTGAAACCACTATTTGGAGTTCTTTCTTGGTTAGAGGTCGTCAGTTCCCTATTTATATCTCTAATATATGTCTATCTTCTGGACACTTCAATCATGTCTCCCCTCATTCTGCATCCTACAAGAGAATGTAGGTTCAGAGTTCTCACTATCTTCGTATGAAAGATTTTTTATACAGTGGATTAATTTTATCCTTGTCTGCATTTCATCCAGTGCATTTACATTGTGAAGGATGGAGACCAGAACTGAGCAGTATAATCTATATGTGAGGCCTTACTAATGATGCATAGAGCTGTAGCATAAGCTCTAGACTGATTGTTCTTCTTTATATAAATAAAAGTAACGAGTAATGTTAGCTTTATTACACACGCTTAGGCAGTGCTGTCTTGGCTTCAGATTACCGATTACTACAACACCTAAGTCCTATAAGAACCCCTGAAAAAAATTCATTGGGGCCTAGGAACTTATTTTTCTTCACTGGATCAACCTGTTTAATTATCATATCCTTAGTGACTGTGATATTACAGTTTTCCTCAGGTCCACTATAATAATTAATTACCGGGATATCGTTTGTCTTCTTGAGTGAACACAGAAAGGAAATAACTTAAAAATTGAGAATACCGCCTCGCCAACGCACCATCAAATCCCCACCTCCGCAACCTATCCTTCCCCACCTCTCCAACACTTGATATCCCCTCCAGCACCCAAACCTCTACGCTTCTCGTAGATTCCCTGTAGTCTATTCTGGTAGCGACTGCCCCCGCAGCCCGGTCCCAGATCAGCCCTCCTGGTAGATGACTTGGTCAATAAGGCTGTTTAGTTGCACAAAGTCCAACGCAGCCATGAACGTTCTCTATCAAACGTTTTAATCCCCACCACACACGTTCTCATTGCACGACGTTCTTCAAGGTTTTGTGCTGCACCTTCTCTACTTAACATATTTATCTACACCTTTATATTCATACTTTCAAATCTAATCTTCCCTCGTGATAATACGCCTTTAGAGAGGCGCCTGCTGCTTTAATTGTATTGACAGAAGAGAGGGGGAAAAAAGAGGATAGGGGAAAGGAAGAAGTGGAAAGAGGTGCGTTCATACGTTGGACTACGTGATGCCAACAGTAACAGCTTGGCTGATCAGGCCTTGATGCAGCGGGGGCCTGGTCTGGCAGAGGCCCGCGGGGGCGTTGACCCCTGGAAGCATCCTTCAGACATCACCACTAGATCAGTTTGGCTCTTCACTGCTTTAAACGTATACCGTTTCTAACAGTATCACAAACACTATCATTATCAACCTGCTACTGCAGTCACTAATTCATCTTCATGTCATATACATCATCCTCACAAAGAAAGTAAAACTATTCAAAATTTATTTTTCACATTTTGCAATCCATAGCCATAATTCGTCTAACTGGAGGGTGGTCCGGGGGTCAACGCCCCCGCGGCTCAGTCCTTGACCAGGCCTCCCGGTGAATCACGGCCTGATCAACTACACTGTTACTAATGGCCGCACGTAGTCCAGCGTACGAACCACAGTGTGTCACTGGCCGTGTCAGTAAATTTAAAGAAAAAAGAAAATATTCTCACCATTTATGCCAAGAGATGCTGGGTTCTTAGTGAGGCGAGCACCCTGTGAAGCGAGTGGCACCCTGTGAGGCGAGTGGCACCCTCCCAGAGAAGATGCCACTACCCCTAGGCACAACACAAACCACTCACCCCACCACCACGCTAAGGTGACGGAGCGTCGGGGAGGGTGACGTGGGGAGTGAAGGGGGGGGAAAGAGAAGGTGGAGGGAAGGACAGAGAGAAAAGCTGGAAGGAAGAAGGGCGTGTAGGAGAAGACGGAGAAGTTGAGGGTGGAGAGGAGAGGGGAACTTGAGGATGGAAGGAGGAAGGGACGCTCCTTGCCTCTTCATAAATTCCAGTACAAAAATAACTATTTTTTTTAACATACCATCAGACGAATTACTTAAACATTTTACATTATCCTCTACATAATATTCTTTTTTACATTTTTACCTCCTTTTGTGATTTCTCTGACTACACCTTTATCCTTCCTCCTCTTCTCCCTCTACCCCTTTCCCTTATTTATGATTCATCATTTTCTCGTTTCTCTCTTCAGCCTGTCTCGTTCATTTTCTCTGTAGGTAATATCCTCTTATTACATCCTTTATCATGTCTTCTTATCATCGGTACATCTCTATTATTATTATTTATTTTTCCAGTAGTTATCTTTCATTTAAATCCCACTGTTTTGACTTTAAAGTTTTTTTTGGTTACGTTTCATCTCTTAATTCAGCATCTTTTCTGGCTTCCTCCAGCATCCCCGACTGTAATTTTCGTATACATAATTTTACAACCTCCTTGCCTTCACTTTTGTCTTCAGGAGGCTATAAATTTTATTTACCTTCTTGTAAGAATTCCAAGTTTACACATTTTGTGCGCGCCAAAAGTCAGCTGTTTATTTTAGGCGCTACCCGGCCTCGCTGGGGGTAGTGGTGGAGGTGGTGGTGATGTGATGTTGGGTGGTGATGGTGGGTGATGGGTGATAGTGGTGTTAAGTGTTGTTGTTGCTGCTCTTGCTGGTGCTGCTGCTGGAACACGAGATAATTCATTCATTGAACTCCGGTATTAACTTCCACCCACCAAATTACTAGCAGAGTGAGCGTCGGCTGGAAAACCTCTCTCACAGCCTGAATGTATGTAGCACAGACCATCACACACACACAAGTGCTGAACACGCTGTGGTCATTCACTGCCAGGCTTGATGTAAAGCCAAGAGTAGCTCTAGTTCTTTGGATCAAGAACCCTTCATCTGTTATGAAGGGGACCAAGACCGATACAAAATCAAAACCCAGTGGTTGGAAATATTTACAACTAATCCAGAATCGAAAATAAAAACGAAAAAAAAAATGGAGATGAAAACTAAAAATTGGAAATTAAAACCATGAATTGGGAATGAAAACAAAAAATTGGAAATAAAATTATAAATTGAGAATGAAAACCACAAATTGAGAATGAAAACCATAAATTGGGAATGAAAACCACAAACTGGGAATGAAAACCACAAACTGGAAATGAAAACCCACGAATTGTAAATGAAAACCACGAACTAGAAATGAAAAGGGGACGAGGTTTCGGTGGTCGCCCTGGAGAACGCTTCCATCATGAAGGCTGAACATTACTGCAACTTGAGACTTGATAATGGTGCGGACGAAACCGGAACTTCCAGCTTCCAATAAATATTTTTTTTAGTAGGGAAGGCGATCAGAAAATCAGAGAAATATCCTAAGTGGACGAGTTTCTCATCCCAGGATAACTAACCACAGTCTTCTTCATCCCAGGATAACTATCCACAGTCTTCTTCATCCCAGGATAACTAACCACAGTCTTCTTCATCCCAGGATAACTAACCACAGTCTTCTTCATCCCAGGATAACTATCCACAGTCTTCTTCATCCCAGGATAACTAACCACAGTCTTCTTCATCCCAGGATAACTAACCACAGTCTTCTTCATCCCAGGATAACTATCCATAGTCTTCTTCATCCCAGGATAACTAACCACAGTCTTCTTCATCCCAGGATAACTATCCACAGTCTTCTTCATCCCAGGATAACTAACCACAGTATTCTTCATCCCAGGATAACTATCCACAGTCTTCTTCATCCCAGGATAACTATCCACAGTCTTCTTCATCCCAGGATAACTAACCACAGTCTTCTTCATCCCAGGATAACTATCCACAGTCTTCTTCATCCCAGGATAACTATCCACAGTTTGCTTTACAGTGTAAAATTTACCGCTGACTACTAGATTATCCGGCTTCATCCCGGTAAAAGCTGAGGCAGAGTGAGACCGTGATTCTTCCCCAGCCCGACCCTGATTTATTGTGTTTACAGCTGGCTTTTCCAGGCGCCTAGCCTTCCTCCACACCCAGCTGGCTCTGCCTGTAGCTCTGCAACTTTACTGCTGGCTTTTCCAGAAGCCTAGCCTTCCTCCACACCCAGCTGGCTTTTCCAGACGCCTAGCCTTCCTCCACACCCAGCTGGCTTTTCCAGACGCCTAGCCTTCCTCCACACCCAGCTGGCTTTTCCAGACGCCTAGCCTTCCTCCACACCCAGCTGGCTTTTCCAGACGCCTAGCCTTCCTCCACACCCAGCTGGCTTTTCTAGACGCCTAGCCTTCCTCCACACCCAGCTGGCTCTGCAACTTTCAAAATAAACATGCCGTATTTAGAAACTTCTAATTTGATCAACTAAACACAGTGGGGTAACATCAGTCTCGGACGAAAGATCGAGCCTCCACCAATCCTTGCACTAATTGACCCCTGGTTTAATGTTTTAAAAATGTTTTAACCTGTTTTGGTTTTCACCATTTTTTGAACGGCCCCTTGAAAAAGTATCTTAGCATTTAAATTTTATACGGTTTTTAATGTTCATAAAATCAATTTTAGTGTTCAAGCTGAGAGGCTTTAGGATCTTTTTTTTTTCTTTTTTTTCCGAATCTTGAATGTAGTCTGCAAAGAGCCAAGCACAATACACTCACATTCAATAATACAATAAGAACATAAGAAAGGAGGAACATTGCAGCAGGCCTACTGATACTCCTTCACCAGCATCAAAACAAAGTAGGCATCAAAATGATTACCTCAGAAACAATTATCTAGATAGTGGGCGTATTTTTACTCTCCTAGAGCACTTCAAGGCGACTATCTTTAAAGATCGCTGAAGATATTGACCCAACACTAACATGACCCTGAAAAATTACGAAAGATCTATTTACCAAGTCAAAGTACTAGTGATCAATGAAAGCGGCAACTAACAGCCTTTGACCAAGTGTTGTGATCAAGAGCTGGCTCCAACCTGACCTAGTATAAAGTATTATGGTTAATATTAAAGAGAGAAGAGTGGAAAACTATTAATTCACCACAATATGTATGTATGTTGCTGAGAGCTGGGCTTGAACTGCGCTGACGTAGGCAAGCAACTCATGACTGCAAAGTTAATGCAAAAACTCTTAGTTTAAGGAGGGAGAGAGAGAGAGAGAGAGAGAGAGAGAGAGAGAGAGAGAGAGAGAGAGAGAGAGAGAGAGAGAGGTAGGTGTGTGTGTGTGTTTGTGCGCTCTCAATTGTGGTTGCAGGGATCGAGTCATAGCTCGCAGGTGTGAGTGCGTGCGTACACTCACACCTGCTGTAAACTGAAGACGCAGATGAACCACACAGATCAGAGGGACACAGAAGTAAAGTGAAACACGCAGATGAACCACAATGTCAAGAAGCATTATTTTAGTTCCGGTGTTGTTGAGAAGTGGAACGAGTTAGGTGAAACACTTGTGGAATCAACCTTAATACATATACACCTTCAATACAATACCTTAATACCCAAGAGGCCAGAAACCAGGAAGCAGTAATACAGCGCCTAGGCAATGGAAAGTAATCACATTTGATCCGAGGGGAGGGTAGCTCCTATTTCCTGGATCAAAAGCCCTTCACCGGCATCAAAGCACCTTGGCAGGCTTCTCTTGAAACCAGTGTCACGCCACAAACAAGCGCTTCTCAGTGCCAACAATCAGCGTCAACAATCGACACCAACAAACCGCGTCAACAGTGTCAATAACCAGCACCAACAAACCACGTCAACAATCAGCGCCGAGCACCATCAAAACGCCTCGGTTTCATCTCAGTTTTGTGTTAATTAAGCCGCAATATTTGATCCAATCTCACTTGCTCCTCACCCACTACCCTTCCCGCCCTCTCCTGGTGCCAAGTCTGTGTGGCACTCTAGCCATTTCTTTCCCGTCCCCTCACTTCATCCAAAACCATTCTCGCCCAACCTCACACCTTACCTACCCACCCAATTACAGGTACAGTCAATGGTTCACAAATTAGTAGTCTCCCCCAATTTCGCCTCATTAATTGGGCCCTGAGGAGAGGAGACCATTGCATGTGGGCCACAGCAGACCAGCGAGTCAATGCGGTGACCAAACAAACCACAGCAGGGCCCACATTAGAGCCCACTGTGAGCCATAAACCACAGGGATGGGGAAAGGGGTCTCGCCAGACCCCATCAGGCCACAGGTTCATGGGTGGAAAGACCATGAGGAACAGCCGCATTTGTCAGAACTGATTACTGCAGACGGCAAAAAGTGCGCCGCCAAAAGACGATATTGAATTCCTCTCGAACAAAGACAACCGCTGAACGTCCACACACTGCCAGACGTGCACACAGGGACACACACACACACACACACACGCGCGTTGATGTGACACCGTTTGCGGACAAGGTAAAATTGATATGCAAGATAACAAGAAAAGTGACCATACAAAGGAGGCTGCAAACGTCTAAAGGAGGTGGCTACTCGAATTCAATCCTCAAAAGTGTAAAATAATGAGGAAATGAGAGGAAGCGAGAAGACAGGGACACAGAACTTTAGCAACTTTCTGTGGTAAAATTTTTACCATAGAAAGTTGCTAAAGGTATTAATTTGCTACCATGATTTCAATGTTCACTTATCCGGTTGGTACTGTCAATAATTTGAAGTGATTTTTATAGTGACTAATTTATCTTGGTACACAAATCGTAATCACTTAAATTAGTAAGAGCAGTCCTAATGACATCAACAATTCGTTCCAAGTCATAAGCTATAAATCACTAAATTTTGACGACATGGCAGGTAAAGACGTAGATAAACAGAAATGTTATGATAGTTATTTTGTCTCATGAAGGTGAGTGGAATACTAGATGAAGAGGAAGCGGAGGTAAATACTATAGTGGGACACCAGATGAAGCGGAGGTAAATACTATAGTGGGACACCAGATGAAGAGGAGGTAAATACTATAGTGGGACACCAGATGAAGAGGAGGTAAATACTATAGTGGGACACCAGATGAAGAGGAGGTAAATACTATAGTGGGACACCAGATGAAGCGGAGGTAAATACTATAGTGGGACACCAGATGAAGCGGAGGTAAATACTATAGTGGGACACCAGATGAAGAGGAGGTAAATACTATAGTGGGACACCAGATGAAGAGGAGGTAAATACTACAGCAGAACATTAGGAGAGGAGGTGGAGGTAAATATTATACAACTAAATAATTGGACACAGAAAGGTATTGATAAACTCAACTGTATACTTGGAAAGGGTTCCGGAGGTCAACGCCCCCGCGGCCCGGTCTGTGACCAGGCCTCATGGAGAAGCTTGTGTCAACGTTTCGCTCATTAGCCTGATAAAGCGAAACACTGTCACAATAAACGCTGTGAAACTGTTTTTATCGTGTCTATACACCGTTATAAACGTAGATATATACGGGCTTCGGAAGGCAGCAATCAGTTTAAAGAAGCGAAGCCACGAACCTTGATTCGACCTCTGCGAACGCATCGAGGCGAGTACAACTAGGTGAGTACACACTATCTTTCGTGGTGAGGAGGAAGAGCTTTAACTCTCAATCTGTTTGTTTTTCATTAAGTGGAACATAGAGTGGGTTCTGCTTACACAGTCTGCTGCTGCTGCTAATCCATTCACCCGTCTCCATTAACTCAGTTCACCTGTATTCCATTTTCTCACTTCCTTATATTTCCTCGTCTACCTTTATTTAACCTGAGTCGTCATTACTTAATGGTAAAGTAACAAAGCTTCGGCGAACTTGATTATCTCGCCTCTAATACTTCACGAACTTCAACTTCACGTTCTTCCTCACTTCACCTTCCCGTTTTTCCT
Organism: Cherax destructor; assembly: GCA_009830355.1. Taxonomy (NCBI): domain Eukaryota; kingdom Metazoa; phylum Arthropoda; class Malacostraca; order Decapoda; family Parastacidae; genus Cherax; species Cherax destructor. Next base: position 285,895 of record WNWK01001270.1, on the reverse strand, counting down.
CACTTCACCTTCCCGTTCTTCCTCACTTCACCTTCCCGTTCTTCCTCACTTCACCTTCCCGTTCTTCCTCACTTCACCTTCCCGTTCTTCTTCTCACTTCACCTTCCTGACATTACTGTACCTGAACCTATTAATTTACCTGCATCTTAGCTGGGAATATCAGTGTCCGAGACAACTCAGTATGTTTCTTCTTAAACCATTGATTTACCTGTCCCCGGTGTTTAGTTATTCTCAGTTCGCAACCAGGCCTGTGGCCATACTCAACTGCCTGATCAACCAGCGGGACGCCAACAACAGCCTGGTTAACAAGGCAAGCACCTGAAAAGCCTGAACCCAGGCAGGGTTGCGAAAGCACAAGGAATCTCGAAACCAGCCACAGGATACTGCTGCCTCTGGTCCACAGGCCAACACAGCCATCACAGCGTGGGTGATCCGACACTTACTATAGGAGCTTGAAGATTTATACCGTTCTTTCGGTAATATTTCTTGTATCCATTAGTGGAGAGTAGAAGCCTCTTGGACCATAGATGTTGACACCAGTGTTATTTGTGCCTAGTGCACCCCTGCTCTTATCTGGTTATATTCTACACTCCCTCTCGTATCTCACAAGTTATAACAAGGTGCAAGTTTAAAATGGCAGTTAGAAGCACAACACTGGGGTTATCTTGCTGCCTAACATCCGCTAGATCTTAAAAGAGTGTCCGGTGATCAAAAATTCAGATCCTAGGTAGGTTCGTGCCCTTCTCTTGTATTATCGTGGTGACGCAGTGGACAAAGTGCTCACCTGTGATAGGTTTCGATCACTGTTCTACTTTCGAAGCACAGCCTGAGACCAGACTTTATTAATGACTTCCTGGTCAACGAGGCTGTTGATGCCAGCGACCCTAAGGCCTATACTGCTTAGGTTTGCGGTTCATTCAAGAGGCTGTGGTCTGAGAAAGAATGTCTTACGTTATTTGTGTAACAATAAACTTGGCTCTACTATCTGCTGGATTAGCGAGTGTTTTAAAAGATAAATTGTATGTTATTCATTTATGCAGCTACTGGAGATTTGATCGACTTTCCGAGTTAGATACATTTCTTTTATAAGGACATAAGATCGATGGGAGGAATAGAGAAGGATTTGGGTAGGATAGCGGGATAGCGTAGTGATAAACGTTGAGGGTATACAGGAAAGGTTAAGTGGTCTGACCACTTGGATGGGATCAAGAGTGGTTGTTATCACAGCGATGAGTGTTTTTTCTTTCCTCTTAAAATTTGTTTCCCCAGACAAATTAACTTACGTAGCTGTATATGACAACACCTGACTTCTTATAATACACCAGACTATATGGCAACACCTGGCTTCTTATAATACACCAGACTATATGACTACATCTGGCTTCTTATAATACACCAGACTAAATAACACCTGGCTTCTTATAATACACAAGACTATATGACAACACCTGGCTTCTTATAATACACAAGACTATATGGCAACACCTGGCTTCTTATAATACACAAGACTATATGACAACACCTGGCTTCTTATAATACACAAGACTATATGACAACACCTGGCTTCTTATAATATACCAGACTATATGGCAACACCTGGCTTCTTATAATACACCAGACTATATGACTACACCTGACTTCTTATAATGCACCAGACTATATGACAACACCTGGCTTCTTATAATGCACCAGACTATATGACTACACCTGACTTCTTATAATGCACCAGACTATATGACAACACCTGGCTTCTTATAATGCACCAGACTATATGACTACACCTGACTTCTTATAATGCACCAGACTATATGACTACACCTGACTTCTTATAATACACCAGACTATATGACAACACCTGGACTATATGACTACACCTGACTTCTTATAATGCACCAGTCTATATGACTACACCTGACTTCTTATAATGCACCAGTCTATATGACTACACCTGACTTCTTATAATGCACCAGTCTATATGACTACACCTGACTTCTTATAATGCACCAGACTATATGACTACACCTGACTTCTTATAATGCATCTGTCTTCTTATATTGCACCTGGCTCCCTGGTAATTAGTCTGGTTAAACTGTATATCACCTTTTAGGAAGCACAGACCAATATTTTATACCAGAATAAATCAGGCAAAAAATATTTAATTTTTAAAAACTTATTTAGTCTTGCTTACGTGAAAACCTGTAAATTCAACCTAATTTTCTTAAAAAAAAAAAATGGCATAACTCCTTATATGTAAATGTAAAAAAAAAAATTATATATTTTTCAAATTTATCTTACTAAACTAGTTTATTATGGGCAAGACCTTAAAATTTCCCATTATTTCAATGCTGTCTTTTGTTGAGAGGAATTTTTTTTTCCGTCAATCAATTATGGGGAACGCTAAACCCGTAGGGAATCACTTATTAAACAAGCTGATATATTGTGATATGTCACATAACTTATTTTCACATGACTTATTTATTGCGTAACTTAGTGCATTGCATGTGCCGAAAACACGTTTGCCCTCAAGTTATGTATGCAAAGACTTAAGACCAACCTGATGTTACTTTATCCATGCGTCATGTATTTCATTTTCAATTTGCTCTGGGAGATCCATTTTCCATTCGAATCCCATTTTCTATATCTAAGTTCCGTTTTCTCTTAAGCAAGTTTAGCTTAGTGCCCGCCTCGGAGCTCCACCCTTGTCATAACTCCATGTTTACCTCAGATTTTTTTTTGTACGCTTTTACCTTCACTTTTTTAAACAGTGTTTACCCATTACCCAAATTTTCAGCTGCTATTTGCACGGTACACAGCTCTTTTTTGCCTGACTCATTACCCGCCTCACAGGACCTGCTTGTCTGATCTCATCACTTTAACATTATCTCTGGAAAATGTTTTATTATTGCCTTTTCTTTGTTCAATAAAATTAATAACTTAATGTATAGCGTGCACCTGTGGTGCTGTGCTTACGAAGTTGTGTTGATGCATGACGTTTATATTAACACAACGGCCGCCTGCTGGTGTGTTTAGTTACGAATTATATTTGTAACTTAAGTTACGAAATATATTCGTAAGAGTTACGAATTATATTAGCAACTAAGTTACGAATATACTTCGTAACTTATATTTGTCACTTAATATGGATGGTGGCTGTAATCCTCATCTATGTCTTCTCTTTCAAATATACATTTTTTATGAGCTCCTGATTTACTGCTTTTGTGTTCATCTTCCTTGTTTGAGCACTATTTTATTTGTTCGTGCACTAGTTCGTTAGTGTTCTTGCCCTCTTCTTTCTGCTTTTTCTATCTCCTCCTCCTCTTTCGCCTGATCCTGTTCTTCCTGGAAGCTTGAGGTCTTCCTTCTTGGAACTCTCACTAACTCTGCCTCTGTGAACTTCTTGTAATAACTTTGAAGAGATCTTGCAGGCACACTTCCCGTAAAGTTCCGCCAGTTCCTTCAGGCACACTTTGTTTCCACCTTCATAAGCTTTTCCGCCAAGCACTCCCACTAATAATTTTCAGCGACCTCTCCTGGTGATGGTTCTCCTTAGCCGCCGCCGCTCCTGGTGGTGTTATGGGCTACCACTGCTGCTCTTGGTGCTACGAACCACCACCATCAAAGTTCTGCTTTCTTTTCTTCCTAATTATCATTGTTATCTCTCTATGCCTTGTTGCATGTCTCCTTATTTTTTTTTATTTTTGTCTCCACATTTTTGGGCTCCATTAAGTGTTCCATCTTGTGGAGTATTTTACTATCTGTGCTCCTTAACGATCCATCTCTCCCTCCATGTTGTGCTCTTTGTCCTTTCCCCTTGTACTCACACTACTCCTTTTGTTCTCATTGTACTTCTCTATTGCGTTTGACTACTGTCCCTTCTCGTGTTTTTCCCCTCTTCCTCATTCGCGCGATCTCGTACTTCATGAAAGTTCTTCGCTTTCATTAAGAATGAAGAAATAAAACCGCTTTCATTTCTTCATTCCTTTAACTTGCTCTACTTCTTCCTTTTTCTCCGTTTCGTCCCTCTTCTCTCACCTCTACTTATCTCAACTTGCCTCTCTCTACTTCGCATTCACTTCTATCCTCCACTTCCATCTCCGGTTCCCTCTCTTCCACTTCCTACCACAATTGTTTCTCCTCCACGTACTGCACCTTTTCCTCCTCCATGATGGTTCTCCTCCACCTTCATTTACCTGGCTAATTAAGCCCGACCTGGCGGAAGATAATGACATGTTTTTGTTTTCAGTTGCCACGACCCGTATACACCTTAATAAAAATGAAAATTGGTAATTAAGATAACTAAAGACTGTGTGGCAAGTTGTGCTGAGCAATTACCTTAATTTAATTATATATATATATATATATATATATATATATATATATATATATATATATATATATATATATATATATATATATATATATATATATATATATATATATATATATATATATATATATATATATATATATATATATATATATATATATATATATATATAAATAACTTGCGATTTTGGCTTAAATAGTAATGCTCTTCTCGCCTAATAAGGCAAGCGAAAATTTGTGTATGAAATAATTTCGCAAAAATCATTCTGAACCTAACGAAAAAAATATATTTCATTGTGTTTATTAAATTGTAAACTTATCTAAAATATATTTTATTGGATTAGGCTAAATTAAATTGCGCTTGTTATAACAAGGTTAGGTAAGTTTTCTAAGGTTCTTTTGGTACAAAATTATTAATTTTTACATTAACATAAATTAAAAAATATATCATTAAACGTATAAGAGAAAATTTTAGAAAGGATTTATTTTAAATGAGTTCTTACTAATTGACAAGCTTTACCTATTCGGCACAGTGTGTGTGTGTGTGTGTGTGTATAAGACTTAAATTTTGGTCCAGAAGAAGACTATTCAGCCTCGCTCCAGGAGGAATCTTTAGCTTTGGTCCAAGAGGAGCCACTTTAGTTTTGTTTGCTGAATGAAAGGAAGCGTGGTGGACCAACAGCCAGCACACGATGATCAACACTACTAGCGTGGTACACTTAGGACTTCCGCCAGTGTTCATGTCTGAATCTCGCTAAGGAAGCAAGAACAGCGAACAGAGCGTGAAGGTTGTTGATCTCTTGTACGGTGGTTAAGTGTTGAGGTTTGTGCAGCTCTGGGTATTGCTGTTAGTGCTGTTGCTAGTACTAGTGCTGGTACTGCTGTTGTTAGTGTGGCTGTTAGTGCTGCTGTTGCAGGTACTATTGCTGCCAGTACTGATGCTATTGTTGCAAGTATGGTGCTGCTGTCGCATGGCTATATGCTGGAGAGGAGCTGAACTCATGGCTATATGCTAGAGTGGAGCTGAACTCATGGCTATATACTGGAATGGTACTGGTGAACTCATGGCTATATACTGGAGTGGTACTGGTGAACGCATGGCTATATACTGGAGTGGTACTGGTGAACGCATGGCTATATACTGGAGTGGTACTGGTGAACTCATGGCTATATACTGGAGTGGTACTGGTGAAAGCATGGCTATATACTGGAGTGGTACTGGTGAAAGCATGGCTATATACTGGAGTGGTACTGGTGAAAGCATGGCTATATACTGGAGTGGTACTGGTGAACTCATGGCTATATACTGGAGTGGTACTGGTGAACTCATGGCTATATACTGGAGTGGTACTGGTGAACGCATGGCTATATACTGGAGTGGTACTGGTGAACGCATGGCTATATACTGGAGTGGTACTGGTGAACACATGGCTATATACTGGAGTGGTACTGGTGAACACATGGCTATATACTGGAGTGGTACTGGTGAACACATGGCTATATACTGGAGTGGTACTGGTGAACACATGGCTATATACTGGAGTGGTGCTGGTGAACGCATGGCTATATACTGGAGTGGTACTGGTGAACACATGGCTATATACTGGGGTGGTGCTGGTGAACGCATGGCTATATACTGGAGTAGTACTGGTGAACACATGGCTATATACTGGAGTGGTACTGGTGAACACATGGCTATATACTGGAGTGGTGCTGGTGAACACATGGCTATATACTGGAGTGGTACTGGTGAACACATGGCTATATACTGGAGTGGTACTGGTGAAAGCATGGCTATATACTGGAGTGGTACTGGTGAACGCATGGCTATATACTGGAGTGGTACTGGTGAAAGCATGGCTATATACTGGAGTGGTACTTGTGAACGCATGGCTATATACTGGAGTGGTACTGGTGAACGCATGGCTATATACTGGAGTGGTGCTGGTGAACGCATGGCTATATACTGGAGTGGTGCTGGTGAACGCATGGCTATATACTGGAGTGGTACTGGTGAACGCATGGCTATATACTGGAGTGGTGCTGGTGAACGCATGGCTATATACTGGAGTGGTACTGGTGAACACATGGCTATATACTGGAGTGGTACTGGTGAACGCATGGCTATATACTGGAGTGGTACTGGTGAACGCATGGCTATATACTGGAGTGGTGCTGGTGAACACATGGCTATATACTGGAGTGGTACTGGTGAAAGCATGGCTATATACTGGAGTGGTGCTGGTGAACGCATGGCTATATACTGGAGTGGTGCTGGTGAACGCATGGCTATATACTGGAGTGGTGCTGGTGAACGCATGGCTATATACTGGAGTGGTGCTGGTGAACGCATGGCTATATACTGGAATGGTGCTGGTGAACGCATGGCTATATACTGGAGTGGTGCTGGTGAACGCATGGCTATATACTGGAATGGTGCTGGTGAACGCATGGCTATATACTGGAGTGGTACTGGTGAAAGCATGGCTACGCATCTGGAAACTGTCTCTTCATAAACAAGTTTACACTGATATAATCAGAGCATTTGAGAACAGTCACGTGACTGAACCAGGTGGTGAGGGGTTCTTGATCCTTCCAGTGAAGTGCTTGATGCTGGTGAGTGGCTCTTGATCCTTTCAGTGAAGTGCTTGATGCTGGTGAGTGGCTCTTGATCCTTCCAGTGGAGTGCTTGATGCTGGTGAGTGGCTCTTGATTCCTCCAGTGAAGTGCTTGATGATGGTGAGTGGCTCTTGATCCTTCCAGGGAAGTTCTTGATGCTGGTGAGTGGCTCTTGATCCTTCCAGGGAAGTTCTTGATGCTGGTGAGTGGCTCTTGATCCTTCCAGGGAAGTTCTTGATGCTGGTGAGTGGCTCTTGATCCTTCCAGGGAAGTTCTTGATGCTGGTGAGTGGCTCTTGATCCCTCTAGGGAGGGCCCTTGATGCTGGTGAGGAGCTCCTGAGCCTGGAAAACCCAACAACCTTCCATTCCTCGGATCAAACCTGATAATCTCGCATACCCCATGCGCTCCACAACCCTTACTAGTTTAGTGCTCCCCCATTAATACACTCTCGTCAACTACTCGCCACCATGTGCCAATTATTCATAGTCTGATTAAACAACTACATTAAGTCTACGTAATTAAATTTCACATTTTTTATTAGATTAATTACAGTACGTTACAATTGCAAAAAAATACAATTAATAACCCTGCGTAATTATATACTGTGCAAGGTTAGACGTATCAGCTTAGATGTAATTAATAAGACTATACACATTTTTTCACGCTATAAAATTGTAATTACGTTTCAAGCTAAAATATTTAGCAGCCAGGAAGAAACACAGGTGCCGTCCACGCACTGTATACAACTGCGTTACCAAGTCTGTCTGGCGGATCCAGAGAATTTATAAAACTGCGTTACCAAGCTATTAATGGCGGCGCCAGAGACCCATGCTGGAGGATTCTTCTACTTCAGTAGATGCATCACTGTGCGAGACTGTCCCGCGTCTAGTACCGATATTATACGAAACATAACACATTTACAATCACACTAGAATAATCCAACATGACTCACGAAACCGTAATAGCACAGTTGCATATAAACCACGGAACGGGTAGTTTTTGAACCCATAGCGAATGAGTCGTAAAACCAAATCATATCATACCTTTTTGAATTGTTGCTCTTGACATGCACGGACAGAGAGATTGAAGCATGGAAGGTAATCAGTTTTGATAAGAGGCAGGAGTAAGAACCCTTCACTAACATCAAGGTAACCCACTCTCAACATCTAGTCTCCAAAAAAGACACAGATATGATCACATACAAGACACAGGTAAGATCACATACAAGACACAGGTAAGATCACACAAGACACAGGTAGGATCATACAAGACACAGGTAAGATCACACAAGACACAGGTAGGATCATACAAGACACAGGTAGGATCATACAAGACACAGGTAGGATCATACAAGACACAGGTAGGATCCTACAAGACACAGGTAGGATCACACAAGACACAGGTAGGATCATACAAGACACAGGTAGGATCATACAAGACACAGGTAGGATCATACAAGACACAGGTAGGATCATACAAGACACAGGTAGGATCATACAAGACACAGGTAGGATCATACAAGACACAGATAGGATCATACAAGACACAGGTAGGACAGTATATATTTGTAAAATATTCAATTTTCACCAGCATCAATACCATCGCGGTTATCCAAGTATATTTTAGTTCCGATTTCAGCCTTAAAATTTAAAAAAAAAATCGGTTTGCCCATATTCATCGTATTAATCATTTTAAGTAATTATACCTATGTAAATAATTCCATAAAAATCAAATATATTTGTGTGTGATTGATCAAAATATAAAAAAATAAAACTTTCCCAGATTTTTAATACCTGATCAAGGGTAGTCTTGGTCAAATTGTTTATTGCTCTACCTTTTTCCAGGGAGATGCGGGTATTCGAACCTAGGTCAAGCAACCTGGCTATGGTGCCTACAACAATGAGTTCTCAAATCAGATACCTATTGTATACTGGTAAGGTTAGCAGAGGCCACCAACTGCAACCCACTGCAAAAAATTTACGGATAACTCGCCCCATCAACACAAGCAGTGTCAGAGTCAAGCTTTGGGCCTGACTTGTCAGTGAACCTACCCAATCAACACAACCAATGTCAGAGCCTAGCTCTGGTCCATATTGTAGTCAATGTCAACAAATCCATAATATGGTATTTGTAACTTTCAGCTTGGCACCTACTCATTATCCTCTTACAGATTACTCAACTAACCTTGGGTCAGCAGTACATTCCTTACCTTGATCGTCAATCAGTGCATGCATGTAGACATCTGGAACATTAAATACAGATTTTTTTTCACTTTGACAGAGTGGAGAAGAGTGAAAACTAAGAGAACTTACTTGCAGTAGTAGAGTCTTCCTTCCCTGGTGAAGTGAAGAGTCCAGCCCGGGCGGAGGCGGGCTTGAAGGTGGTCGAGCAGCTGGTGTAGCAGGTGGGCGCGATCCTGCTGCTGCTGCAAGCTGAGACCACTAATGCCCCCCTGCTGCTGCAGCTTGTGGTGCAGCTGGTTGTGGTGGTGGTGGTGGTGGAGGAGGGGAGCCCCGCCCCCGCCGTGCTGGCTACCATACCACGGGTTCAGGAACATTGGCAACCACCATCACTCGTCGCCCTGCAAGGCAACACGGTGCAACGTTAATATTGATTTAATGGTAACTACGCGACAATGAAATTATCCTAAGATGGCACCAACAGGCTGGTCGAGCTACTAGAGGTCTGGTCTGGGACTGAGCCGTGACCCCCAGAAGCAACTACAGGTAACCTACAGGTAAACCGCCAATAGCCTCTCTCTTCAGCCTAGTGAAGAAAACTCACGTAGGAGAACAAGCTGAGGATATGTTTCGCTCTGTGTAGAACGTTATCAAGGCACGACTTTATACACATCAACAAAGAGCGAAACATTGTCCCAATAAGAGCTCTTTCTTTAACGTGTATCTTTTCTTCACTATTGCTCTCAGTACGACATTTCGATTCCACTCTTTAGACCAGTCAACGACTCATTCTCTGACCAATTAGCAAGATGCCCTAGTCACTTTCTTGTCCAATCATGTACAAGCTCCCGTACACATATCCTTTAAACCACTCAATAAGCACTTTGTACCTAACCAATCCCAAGACGTCCTTTCCGACTCGCAGCCATAAACTTCACCAATCACCGGAAGTCTCTTTCTTCTAGCCTATCACAGGAGTCATCTGTCTCCAGCCAATCACCGACGCTGCCTCATTTTAGTCAAGTCACTGGAGCCGGCACTTTCCAGCCAATCACTAGTCACCTTTCAGCCAATCACTGAGACTCATTATTTCTCAGCCAATCACAGTAGTTCCTTCCTCACTTCCAAGCCAATCAGAGCACCTGCTTTACTCTCCAACCAATCAGTCATCACTCCACCTGACCGTCCACAGGATATATATGGAGTCTACCTACCTGGAGGGTATTCCGGGGATCAACGCCCCTGCGGCCCGGTCCACCACCAGGCCTCCCGGTGGATCATTGCCTGATCAACCAGGCTGTTAATGCTGGCCGGACGTAGTCCAACGCACGAACCACAGCCCGGCTGATCCGGCACCGACTTTACGTATCTGTCCAGCTCCCTCTTGAAGACAGCCAGGGGCCTATTGGTAATTCCCCTTATGCATGGTGGGAGGCTATTGAACAGTCTTGGGCCTCGGACACTTATGCTGTTTTCTTTTACTGTAACAATGGCGCCCGTACTTTTCATTGGGGGTATTTTGCACCGCCTGCCAAGTCTTTTACTTTCGTAGGGAGTGATTTCTGTATGCAGATTCGGGACCATTTCCTCTAGGATTTTCCAAGTGTAGATTATGATCTCTCTGTTTCGCCTGCGTTCCAACGAGTACAAGTCAAGAGGTGCACAATAAACTCGTTTAGGCGTTCAAATTTAATCACCACTTCATACTTGCAGCAGCCATCAGAGCCCTCTAGCCAAATAACTTCAAACATGGTTCTTTGTCCCATTCCAACACAGCTGAACACCCACCCACTCAAAGAATGAACATAAATTGTTCTTAAACTCCCTAACCAATTTCTTAAAAAATGCCAACCACGTCTGTCACGAAGGACCGGAAGATGAAGTTGCACAAAAACAAGATCAACTGGTGCAATACCATGATTCTGTGACTGATTGGCTGGCTGGCTGATGAACAACTGACTAGATGAGTAACTGACTGACTGGTTGCCTTAACGAGGGACAGCCCCAGTTCCATTCGAAGAGTTATTACAATATCTTCGTCTTCTGCGCGTGAGGATTACCACTACCTCCTTCACGCGCACTGACTGATACAGACACATTTCGTGCACTACATCACCAAACAATGCGCCGCTTGTTCGGCAGCCAATTACATGGAGGCATCGTTAACCACCCTCCAACACAACAGGCGCTACCTGTTAATGCTCACCCAATCTACAGAAACAGCTCGTTACTCCCAAGTCAATCAGGACGAGGCCTCGTTCACCAGAGATAATTAATGAATTGCCCGCTGCCACCAAGCCACTACCAATTAACTCCAAGTTTTAATCTTCCTGAAAAAAATGACAAGTTCACGGACGACTTTGGAATTTATCACTGAAGAGAACTAAAAACAGAAGAGGAAAGCAGGTGGTAAGATACAGGTGAATAATGGAAATATTTTGACGAATGGTGGTAAAGTTTCTCGAGTGTAAGATGGCATGCAGCGTATATTTGCATGTACATTGTATCAAGAATTTAAAATAGGTCAAAAAATGCACAAAGCCGCAATGAAATTTTGAAATATAAAGGTAAAAACAGGGGCAAGTAAGGTAGCTATTATTTACTATTGCATTTGTGAGTGTACTCTCACCTAGTTATGTTAGGTAATAAGAAACTCGGACAATAAAGCTGCTCTGTATATTTCGACGCCAACTAAAGTCCCTTCATTAGATGAAGAGGGACTCCAACTGGGGACCGAAATATACAAACCCACTGTACTGTATACCACTTTCTTTTACGAGTTTGTCTCCAAGTGAGTTATCAGCAACGACAGTACACTTTTATTGTATCTGCAAGGATCAAATTATAACCTCATTCCTGCCTCTTAACTCCTTTAAACATGATTTAATAATTCCTGGAATTTTAGGAATTACATACCTACTCTCGTAACTGCGTGTGTGTATCGACTTCTACCATCACATCATCTAGCTCATCCCACTTACTGACCAGAAGCAACAACCTGGTTGACCAGGCAAGCACCAAATAACGTGGAGCATGGCCGGGCTCTGGGAGTAGAAAAGCTCTGGGAACTCATCAAAGATATATCAAAGGTAAAGCTATACCCTCAGACACAGGCTCTCTAACATTCTCTCTCCTGATTCCTTCTACGTTCATTACAAACAACTCATCTATATCCACTTAATCGACTTTCCTTAATAATTTATGTACTTCCCACATTGATGTATCATCATACGCCCTGGTTCCCAATTTACTGGTTTACCTGGAGAGGGTTTCGGGGGTCATCGCCCTCAGGGTCTGATCACCCAGGCAGTTACTGCTGGCCGCACGCAAACTGACGTACGAACCACAGCCCGGTTGGTCAGGTACTGACTTTAGATGCCTGTCCAGTGTCTTCTTAAAAACAGCCAGGGGTCTATTGGTAATCCCCCTTATGTATGCTGGGAGGCAGTTGAACAGTCTTGGGGCCCCGGACACTTATTGTGTTGTCTCTCAATGTACTCGTGGCGCCCCTGCGTTTCACTGGGTGAATGTTGCATCTCCTGCCGCGTCTTTTGCTTTCATAGGGAGTGATTTTCGTGTGCAGGTTTGGTACCAATCCCTCCAGAACCTTCCAAGTTTATATTATCATGTATCTCTCTCGCCTGCGTTCCAGGGAATACAGATCAAGGACCTTCAACCGTTCCCAGTAATTTAGGTGCCTTATCGTACTTGTGTGCCGTGTAAGTTCTCTGTACACTCTCCAGGTGAGGGATGTCGCCAGCCTTGAAGGGGGCAGTTAGTGTACAGCAGTATTCCAGCCTAGAGAGAACAAGTGATTTGAAGAGAATCATGGGATTGGGGTCCCTAGTTTTGAAGGTTCTCATTATCCATCCTATCATTTTCCTAGCAGATGCGGTAGATACATTGTGGTCTCTGAAGGTGAGATTCTCTGACATTATCACTCCCAGGTCCTTCACATTACTTTTTCGCTCTATTGTATGGTTAGAATTTGTCGTATACTCTGATACATTTTTAATTTCCTCAAGTTTTCCATATGTGAGTATTTGAAATTTCTCTGGTGTTGTTAGTTTTAGTGTTGAGATGGGGCGATTCGAAAATCTTTGACTATACCATTACCATCAAACTTTTTCGATACCCAACGTTACTGCTACACAGTGTTACTGATACCCAGCGTTAATGACACCCATTGATACTGATATCCAGCAATATTGATGCCCAACGATACTGACACCCACCACTCAGACATCACAGTGGTGATGATGGAAGAGGTCAGGTCTCCACACATCACAGTGAGTGGTAGTGATGGAGGAGGCCAGGTCTCCACACATCTCCAGCGGGACCACTAACGTCAAGGAGACGCTCCTCACGACTTTATTAAAAGTGCAGCAGCAAGTAAGAGCATCACGTCCAGGGTCCAATTTGCTGTGTGAAGTGTTAGACAAGGGAGGGAGCGGGAGAAATAGAAGGGGAGGGGTAAGAAGAGGGGATGGGAGGGAGAGGGAATAGGGGAAGGGAGGGAGAGGGAATAGGGGATGGGAAGGAGAGGGAATAGGGGATGGGAGGGAGAGGGAATAGGGGATGGGAGGGAGAGGGAATAGGGGATGGGAGGGAGAGGGAATAGGGGATGGGAGGGAGAGGGGATGGGAGGGATAGGGAAGAGGGGATGGGAGGGATAGGGAAGAGGGGATGGGAGGGATAGGGAAGAGGGGATGGGAGGGAGCGGGAAGAGGGGATGGGAGGGAGCGGGAAGAGGGGATAGGAGGGAGAAGGAAAAGAGAACAGAGGGAAGGGTAAAGGGAAGAGGAGAGCGGAGAAGATTAAGAAGGGAAGGGGAGAAAGGGATGGGAAAGGCCATGAACCATAATGCAGATCGATGAAACTGAAAAGGCGGGGCCAGGAGCTAGAAAACAAAACGGGAAGTGCACACACACAACTTTAAGAAGAGGTACGATAAAGCTCTTGGAGCTTGGAGAGAGTGGGCCTCTTCGCGACCAGCGAAGAGGCGAGGCCAGGAGCTGTGAATCGACCCCTGCAACAACATATAGGTGAGTACACACACACACCTAACGTGCACAAATTCTTTAACATGTGAGCACGTATGTCCGTGCACACGTAACCCGATACAAACAAAACAGAATTTCAGGACTCAGCTGGTGACTTTGTTGCATCGACTCGACACGGATTCACTGGATTGCAAAACTTGATTAACAATTCCGGTTGAATAATACGGAGAAACTCGGCAATTCCCCAACCGTGTGTTGAGTCATCTGTCTCAGAATCTGTGCAATATTATTCAGACAGGTGCATTAATGCTGCAAACAGCCTTAATGCTGACTTTGCTTGCTCATTAATATTGCAGAGACTAAACTCTTACCTTGCTTTACTGATATGGTAAAGAATTTTACTTCCTCTATAGCAAAGAGATTCACTATCATAGCCTAATATAATGTACACAACATCCATGAGATCATAGCTTCGTTCCATAACAAACAGCGTTACTAAGATCACAAACATCACAGCTTCGTTCCTTAGCAAAAAAAACAGCAAAATAACATCAACGTCACTAAGATCAAAGCTTGGTTCCCTAACAAAAAAAAATCACCAAACTCACATAAACATCACTAAGGTTATACCTTCGTTCCCTAACAAAAATAAAATGCTTACCGATATTACGAAAGAGATTTCATTTTTTCATATTTTTTGTCAAAAACCATGAAAGAGAAAGCAAGATCAGTCCAACATTTCTTCCGCATCAAAATGGAAATATCATCAGCCTCAAATGCAAAGTGCGACGCGAAACTTAAAATCGTATTAAAGAGAAAGAGAGACGAGGACGAGAATGATTCAAGTCAGGAAGACGTATGTGAAAGACATGAAGAATGAGAAACAAGAATAAAAAACAGTAATAATACAAATAACAATAATAATAGGAAAGAATAAGAGAATAGAAGAAAAGGAGAATAAGGAAAAAGAAAAAGTAAAATATACAGATAACAGTCTCCCACATTAACCTCCAACACTGCACCTTGCAGTATTATTACTTTTACACCTGCCACACTAGCCCCCGTATCAACTATCCTCCCTCCCACACTTTCCCCTACATCAACTATTCCATTATCACGCCTCTCTGTCACAAATGAAGCGAGCCTTTCGCGCCGCTCGGGAAATTCCCGAGAAAAATGGTAAAGAAAGCATAAAACTGAAAACAAAATATTTCAGATTTTCAAAGATCAAATCAAGGTCCACCCTTGCAGGGAGGGGAGGATCGTGATGATGATGATCCATTGATCTAGTGAGAGGGTGTGGGAGATGACCTTGTTGATCCATGGATCTAGTGAGGGGTGTGTGGGAGATGACCTTGATCATCCATGGACCTAGTGAGGGGTGTGGGAGATGACCTTGATAATCCGTGGATCTAAAGAGGGGGAGGAGATGATCTTGATGATCCAGGGATCTCGTGTTCCGAAGAAACATTTGAGAATGAACCACTACCAAAAGTCAATGTAGTGATGGTATACACTACCGACAAGCAGATAAATAGGACACATGAGCATCATTCAAGAATATCGCCGAGGCGTTTTGCCCACGCAACAGACTTCAGTTAAATATATTAATGACATCTGTATTTAACTTAAGAAGCCTACTGTATAGGCGAAACTTTTCGGGAATAGATACCTAAATGTTACATGTGTCCTATTCATTCACTGCCAAGAGGAAATTAGACTATTACCTGCTGAAAGTGCCAAATCAGCCACATTGGTGCTGGTTATGAAGGTCTGCGTGTCGTAGCAGCAACTGTATCCTAGCCAAGCAGTCAACATTGAGCGTAGCTTCAGGCTGGGTGTCGAGGTTACAATTTACGAAATTAGTCACATACGTCACAATAACACAGGTATGGATTGAATTTAAATAAAAAAATATATAAAAAGAGTTCTTGTTATCTTACAAAAATCCTACTGTCTCGCACGAATTTTTTTCTAGCCAGCCGAATAAATAATAGTAAATAGAGTGCCATCCCCTCAATCCACTCTCTCCGACCAGAATGCTGGCATTAAGCAATGTGGGTGAAGAAAATATCTTTGTATTGAGTAAGAAACAATTTTCTCAACGATGATATAGAATACAACCTTAACACTATTACTAAACCTACAACCATTATCGTTACTACCACGACTACAACAATTATATATACGTACATACAATTTTTTGAAGCTTACACATTCCTAATTTCTAAAATAAACATTCTGTTCTAGAAATTCACACAATATTTCTGAAGCCTACATACTTCGCGACGGGTTCCATGATGCTGGTGATAGCCTCTTTATCCAAGGAATTGGAGTCACCCTTTCCTCCTTCGGATCAAACTTTGCCTCCCATTCCCCAGTACTGGTTTCGCGCTCCCCTTACATATAATAATGTAAAGCCTACACATTGCTGGATATCTGGCGCTATCCTTCAATGTGACAACATACAAGCTGTTGGATGAACTTGGTAACGGTAATACTTGTAGGCTTGGTAATAACGATAATAGTTGTAGTCGTTTAATAAACTTAATTATGGTAATATACACCTTCAAACTTCGTAATTATCTATTATATCAATTATAGTCTCGAAAGGTTAGCTTGAGTATAATAGTAACAATAATTTACTTGGTTTTCTTCAAAGAATGGCATATATATATATATATATATATATATATATATATATATATATATATATATATATATATATATATATATATATATATATATATATATATATATATATATATATGTGAAGCAGCTGCCCATGCAGCCCGAGTATACATCAACAACATGTCCAATGAAAAAGCCTTAATCAAATTGGACTTTGCCAATGCTTTCAACTCAGTCAGAAGGGATGCTGCTCTCCAAGCAGTTTCTAGGCACTTTCCTTCCCTCTATCCCTTCATAGAATCGTGTTATAGTGTGGCTTCTAAACTTTTGTTTGGGGACCATGAAATTGACTCGTGTGAGGGTGTGCAACAGGGGACCCTCTTGCTCCCTTTCTATTCTGTCTAGCCATCAAGGATGTCACAGAAACATTGTCCAGTGAGCTCAATATCTGGTTCTTGGATGACGGGACCCTAGCTGGCACTACACAATCTCTCCTGGGAGACATCAGGAAAATTAAAGATATGGTAGGCAGCCTGGGCCTATCTTTAAACCCCACCAAATGTGAGATAGTTTCCACCAATCCACAGATGATCCAGGACATTAGGGCTGTTTTACCAGGGGCACGAGCCATCGATCCAGCCAACAGCACTCTCCTTGGTGCTCCCCTTGGGCCCAATGCCATCGATCTGGTCCTGGAAAAAAAAATCTCCGACCTCAGGACGATGGAAGGTAGGATGAAAGACATTGATACACATGATGCCTTCTACCTACTCACCAGGTGCCTGTCAATCCCAAAACTTACATACTTCCTGAGATGTTCCCCAGCCTTCAACAGCCCGAAACTCGAGGAATACGACTCTCTCCTCAAGACCATGCTAGAGAGTGTATTGAATCTTTCACTCGAAGATGGACAGTGGTTGCAAGCTTCACTTCCAGTCAGACTTGGGGGGCTGGGAGTACGCAAATCCTCCCAGATTGCCCTACCAGCCTTCTTATCCTCTTCCATAGCATCAAATGAGCTAATAAAACAAATTCTTCCATACAACCTCAGTGATTCAGCAGGAATACAGGACCCTAGCTACACCAGTGCCATCACTGAATGGGAGACTCTTGCTGCTCCAACACCAAAACCTAGTGAAGAACAGGCCTACAAACAGTCAAGCTGGGACAGCCCCATTGTTGAAAAGATACTTGCCAATATGCTCAGGGCCGTAACATCAGACAGGAGACTGCCCGTCTCCTAGCCGTGAGTGCACCTCACTCTGGGGACTTCCTCCAAACAGTTCCCATTTCGGCCATGGGAACACGCCTGGACCCTAAGACCCTTCGTATTGCAGTGGCTCTGCGCCTTGCTGCCCCCATTCACACGGAATATACGTGTATTTGCGGCGATGCGCAAGCCGACCAATATGGTCTACATGGTCTTAACTGTTCTAAAACCAAGGGTTGGCATGCAAGACACAATGAGGTCAACGACATCATAAAGAGAACCCTCGCTACAGCTGGATGCCCAGCCGAGAGAGAGCCTCGATCACTAGCAGCCAACAACGCCCACAACCCAGCAAACCGCCCCGACGGGATCACCATCTATCCTTGGAAGAATGGCAAGCTCTTAGCATGGGATTATACCTGCGTGTCGACACTGGCTGACACCTACATCCATCACAGTGTTGGGCGACAGGGAGGAGCTGCTGACCACAGAGAGGAGTACAAGATCGGCAAGTACAGGGACATAAGCCAACAGTATAAATTTGTCCCACTGGGATCGGAGACCTTGGGAGCGTGGGGAAAAAATGCAACACGTTTCCTTAAAGAGCTGGGTTCCAGACTCATCGACACCACCAGGGACCCAAGGGCAGCCACGTTCATGTTCCAGCGTCTCAGCGTGGCCATCCAGAGGGGAAACGCATGCTGCATACTCGGCTCGCGCCCGGCTTCGGAGGAGCTGGAGGAGATTCATAATCTTTGACATATTGTACCATTGTATTCATGTTCATGTTTGTGTGTTTTATAAATGTATTCTGTCTATTAATAAAGCATTTATATGTATGTATGTTATATATATATATATATATATATATATATATATATATATATATATATATATATCATTCTTTGAAGAAAACCACGTAAATTATTGTTACTATTATACTCAAGCTAACCTTTCGAGACTATAATTGATATAATAGATAATTACGAAATTTGCAAGTGTATAATATTACCATAATTGAGTTTATTTAACTGAAATGAACAAAAGGTCAAATCCAAAATGAATCCCCTGACGGGAATATCTTACTAACAAAAATAATAGCTTGGTATTAAAAATAATATCTTACCATTACCGGGTATATTTTAATATTACCAAGAATATATTACTAACGGGAATATTTGTTAATTGCCACACAAGTCTTAATACAATAACTAGACATGGTACGATTGCATTACGGCGATCAAAGGAGGTTATCGTATTATATCTACCTGTTGTTGACTACTTTCAAAAACTTTAAAAAGACAAATGCCTTCGCTCGCTCTCTTTCTATCCCCCTCCCCTTTTCTTTCTTTCGTCCCCTCTTCCCTTGCAATCTGTCCAACACCGCAGAGGTCTCCCGTGGTGCTTGTTTTTAAATATCCCTCTTCTGGGATTCTGAACACTGAAAACATGGCAACCATTTAATCTCTCACTCCCACCTAGCCAATAGTTTTAAAAATGCAGTAAAATATTTATTTTTTGCATTTGTCAGTTAATATTTAAAGCCTACCGAGTACACTAAGGTCATTATTATATGTATTTTTATAGTATTTTCGATTTTACAGTTTAATGAGTAAGGAGATAAATGTTACATTATTATTATTATTATTATTATTAGTAACTATTTCCGAATTCGTGGTTTATAAGTGACGAGACAGTAAATTCCTATAATATTCATAAAGAGCTAAACCTCGAGGGGTCAAAAATTCAGCGCTGCATGACGGAAGGGAAAGATTTGAATGGATAAGAAGAGTGAAGAATAATTATGATAATTTAATTACTTGTCTGTTAATTAAAAAATATAATGTGATGAACTTTACGCCACAGTCACAACTTAAATTCAGCAATTGTACACGTCAATTTCGGAACATTTTAATCGGCATTCATATATAAACCCATATATCCAGAGGATTGGTTTGTTAAGTTTCAAAGCCTATCTACTGCACGAGGTCATTAAGGCTGCATTTCATCTTTGCACAACCTATCAAAAATACTTTAGTCTCTAATATAGGATTGATCTACGCAGATACATCAAGAGCAAGAAGATATACATTAAGCGAAATGTATTTTAAAAAGGTGAAACGATGTATCAATAAAGAAATCCCCTGCGACTAGATGTTTTTGTCTTTTACTTACACTGAACGGGTCGTTCTAAGAAAAAAAAACCTGTGAGGAGACTTCTTGGCAAATGAAATGTCAACAATTTTGGTACTGAGGGAGCTTTTGATGATAGAGTACTCTTGACATGCTTGACTGAGACTTTTAGGCTAAAAATAATTAAGTGAAATATTTTGTCAATTGCAAGAGAATGCCTCACTACCCCCGCCCTTCGATCCCACCCCTAAAAATATTCATTGACGCTTTGATACAAAAGATAAAGTTATTCGCACAATTCTTGGAGGAGTGGAACCTGTGAAAAAAATTTAAAAAAAAAAAAAAAAAAAAAAAAAAACGTAGAATGAGGGGAGACATGATCGAGGTATACAAGTGGAAAATGGGTATTAACAAAGGGGATATAAATAAGGTCTTGAGGATATCTCTCCAAGAGAGAACCCGCAATAATGGATTCAAGTTAGATAAGTTTAGATTTAGAAAGGATATAGGAAAGTATTGGTTTGGAAATAGGGTAGTTGATGAGTGGAACAGTCTGCCTAGTAGGGTTATTGAAGCTAGGACCTTGGGTAGTTTCAAATTTAGGTTGGATAAATTCATGAGTGAGAGGGGTTGGATTTGAGTGGGACTCGCGCATGAGTGGGTAGAATTGTCAAAGCTTATTTCTTGGGTAGCATTGAAAATTGGGTTGAGCAAATATTCTGTTAGTGGGACGGATTGTGAAGGACCTGCCTAGTATGGGCCAACAGGCCTGCTGCAGTGTTCCTCCTTTCTTATGTTCTTAGTTGATAATTATGGTGAAGCACTAAACCCGTAAAGGTGCTACAGTTCCTGGAGAATTAGAAGTAATCAGATTTGATCCAAGAATGGGTAGGGTTGTAATTAACTGGCTCAAGAGCCTTTCACCAGTATCATGGCACACCCCTTGAAGGTGTCAATAGCTGAAAGTTCCACTTACCATCTCGTACCATCATCTTTACCTTTGATGAGTTTCGAGTCTTACTACTCCCGGAGCCCGGCCATGGGCTAGGCTCGTCTGGTGCTAGCTTGGTCAACCAGGCAGACAGATCCTTCACCGATCGAAAATTTAACTCTGACAATAGATCATAGGCGTCTATATTTTTCAAATGAAATATGTAACACTGCTTTAAAGGAATGTTTCAGATAAATGCTAAGAGTTTGTGGGGTTAATGTCTGGTAAAATTAAGCCACGTTGTGAGGGGAGTAGAACGTTGTTTAATAAAGCCTTCCTTGCTTAGCCTTCTTCTTATACTCAGCAGCGTTTGGGGAACAAGCAGCCCAAGGCAATATAAATGGCGCAAAACATAAGACATTCTTCCGGGGATAGTTTTTGTTAATAAAGATTTGTTGGTTGAGTAACTTGGAGGAGGGAGAGAGGTATTTAGCCTAGCAGGCCAGCAAATATGGTAAAAGTCAAGCCTACCATGTCTGTTGTCATCTTGACCATGTTTGTTGTCAATTGTCATCTTGACGACCATGTCTACTGTCATCTTGACGACCATGTCTACTGTCATCTTGACGACCATGTCTACTGTCATCTTGACGACCATGTCTACTGTCATCTTGACGACCATGTCTACTGTCATCTTGACGACCATGTCTACTGTCATCTTGACGACCATGTCTACTGTCATCTTGACGACCATGTCTACTGTCATCTTGACGACCATGTCTACTGTCATCTTGACGACCATGTCTACTGTCATCTTGACGACCATGTCTACTGTCATCTTGACGACCATGTCTACTGTCATCTTGACGACCATGTCTACTGTCATCTTGACGACCATGTCTACTGTCATCTTGACCATGTCTACTGTCATCTTGACGACCATGTCTACTGTCATCTTGACGACCATGTCTACTGTCATCTTGACGACCATGTCTACTGTCATCTTGACCATGACAGTGGTGTATCAAGCATAGCACAATGACTTTCCACCTCTTCCTCTCCTCCCACATAACCTTCCCTCTGAGGGAAAATCCAAATTGAATGACTACAACAATATTAACAAATACGGAAAAACAAACTTCATGACTAGTCTATTTTCATCTCTTCCTCCCCTCCTCCCCTCCGCGACACCCAAAAAATATATGCGGACAGACGCAGACGCAACAAGGGAGATGACGGTGAAGAGGGGGAGGCTGTCGGCGAAGCTGTTAAGAGAAAGATAGAAGATTCGAACCAAGATGGGCCTGGGATGAGAAAAATGGACATTAAGACCGAATACAAATTAAGTTAGTGATGAAAAATGATGATAACAATGGATACTTACAAGATGGTAACTGTGATGAGTAACGATGATATCCAGACGTTCTTATATTTCATAAGTCTGCCCGCTCTCCCTCGACTCTGATTAACCAGTAAAGCGTGTTTTACAAGGGCGTGAGTCCTCCCTGCGGGTCATAGTACCGCATATTTCAGGTCAGATTCCCCACCGCATTGTGATCAATAACGAATAATTCCATAAAACCCAAGACACCATATTCTTTAAATTACCCAACAGGTTGAACGGTAATTTATATTTTATTTCATTCTTAATTCTAACTTATCCGTGTTATCTATTTATATTATGACATTGCAAGATTATTTTAACAGAGATTCCAATCTCAAAGCCTTCCCAAGGATATAACCAAGTAGGTAAGTTTGGAGTGTACGAGACGCATGAAGACCTAACCTAGTATTAGCTTGGTTAATGGTGCAACATGTATCTAGAAAATGTGCGCTTGTGTTTATTTCTTATTAATAGTGAATACGTGTGTGCCAATTTTAAGTTTTCATTTTTAATTAACAGAACTTCAAATGCTGTACAGCAAAATTAGGTGAGGATTTATCTCTAGATTTACACTTTTTTTTTTTAATTTTTGTAAAACAAATTTCAACAGGCAGTCATGACAATGGTGGAGGTATTAATGGCGTCACTGATGGTGGTGATGGTAAAGGAAATAGTACTCAAACTATAGTCAGGAAAGATTTCACTAGCCCCTTACCTCCGATGACAGCATCAACAAGAACAAAGACGAATATGATTAAAATATATGCAAATCCTGTATTAATTTATACCTGACTAAAACTTTTATACTATTTTGCAATGCTAATACTTCTTCAGTCTTCTAGGTGGCATGTTATTATATTCATGGGGAGAGCTAAACCCACTGAGGTCATACCGAGCCAAGCGGAATGGGAAACCTTTTCAAGGGAAAAGGTCCAATTCCCTGGATCAAGAGCCCCTTACCTCTTTTAAGGGGATTCCACATTTTGTTTTATCATGATTATTCTCTTCATACATTATTGCATTTATTGGTGTTAATGTATTTTAAATTTGGTTAATTATCATACATTATTGCATTTATTGGTGTTAATGTATTTTAAATTTGGTTAATTATCATAAATCTCACTTAACCTATACAGCATTTGTTGAGAAAAAAAATTAAGAATATAAATGATAGGACAGACAGCTTCTAGTGTCCTTGAAAATGCAGTTGAGTACATCAGTTGAAAGACGATGTGGTCAATAATCCACCAGATGATTTTTAATCAATGAACATATCAATTAACGGCCACATTCCTCAAGTAATATTATATTCACCCTGAAAGTAATATCTGATGTTATAAACCAACAAATACACTGTTCATTGCTCCCTCATCCTCAGTCTAGGATATTCATTTTCATGCAATTAAATAGTTAAAATAAAAGACTAGAAAAGAATCAAAGCAGCAACAGTAAAAAAAAAAAAAAATGAGTTTGTGCCGTTTGATATTAACACAAAAGTTGCTATTATTTCTGCTCAAAAACTTTTTTAACGTAAACTGCCATTAAAGCTATTAAGATCACACAGTTTACAAAAATAAAATTGTAAAAGTACCTTTGATTTTACATTATATATTATCTAAAACACTATTTCCTTCATTCATCTGCGTACACACGTAGTATATTCACTGGGAAGGCCTCAACCCGTGAATATACTACGGGGGAGGACAGCTCCAATTCCTTGGATCAAAACTCATTAGCATCAAGGCCCCCCCCCCGTCGTGAGGTATCGCCACGTAGAAAAAAGTAGAGATAAATCACAATACATGTACCACCTTTTTGCTTGTTCGAAACTTTCCTTACCCACTGATTATATCTTTGAAACTCAATATAACGAAAAACCACAATAAGCCATGATATACCAGACTAATGGCGGAGAAATGTGAGAAACGATCTCAGGTTGAGCATCGTTAGGTCTGATCACTAAATAAATGCGTTACTTTATAAGCGCTAAACTGACCTGGACAAAACACGGGCATCCTTATTTCGGCAAAGTACACCATACTGTTAATATAATCACAAAGAAAAACAAGATAACGTGGGACACACCAGGCGAGATACACTCCATGATGGGAGCCGCGTGGTGCTGCTGAGCTCCACACACCACTTAAGATCCACTTCCTACCTTACAAGTGCACTTAACCTACCTCCCAACACTTTACACTTTCACTGTCAAGAAAATTTAACCAAAGTAGTATAAAATACACACAGAAAAGGGGGGAACCTTGCTGAAGAGTCGAGTGTTGAGGAACTCTGGCGGTGAGTCCTGGCGGCGGGCGGGAAAGTTACCTGATCTCAGCTGACCAATCAGCGTGTATCACTGCTACAGCTTCAGCCAATCACCGGTCATTACCCCTTCAGCTTCACCCACTTAAAACAATAGATAAAAAATTAATAACTTCTCATAGGCGCTTACCACATAATTGATCTGATATGCCGCAATATTTTTTTTTGGCAAATTAACTGGATCTAATGCAGTTTAGATGAGCACTGACTTAAAAATATTTGTCATAATAGCACAGAAAGCGAAGTGAATAGAAGTTCAATTACGTAGCTGAACATCCAAATAAAAACAAAAACAAACTTCAACGGCATACATGTTTATCCCACTTATTGTCATTTCGAGCCAATTAAAGCTCCGTTTACAATCATTTATTGTGTAATTAAAAAAATGGGTGACGGGGTATCAGAAGGTCCGGGAATAAACAACTTTCCTCACAATGACACCTCGTTAAAAACTGTATGACTTCCAGAAAACGAAACCCACGGGAATGATGTCCAATTTTAAGAGGAAGCCTCGTATGTGCAGTCCTGTCATCGGTTTCTAGTTTTCCTATTCCCATACCCCTGCCCTTGACTAGGCTTGTCTGGTGCTTGCCCGATCAACCAGGCTGTTGCTACTGGCGGCCCGCTGACCTAAATATGTCACAGCCTGGTTGATTTAGCACTTGGCAGAAGTACATACACAGTTTTCTCCTGAAGACTTCTACACTTGTTCTGCAAGTGTTTGATATTTATTGGTAAAGTGCTAAACCAATCTATGACCAAGCTAAGTTTGTGTTAGGGGCCTCAACTCGGAGAGTTAGCCGCCCAGGATAACCCAGGATATTGTGTGCAGTGACTACCTGTTTTATTTCTGGTGGGGGGGGGCCTTTAATCTTCTCTGCCCCCAGGATGCGACCCATAACAGTTGGTACTCAGCTAACACCCAGATACCTACTTAATGCTAGGTGAACAGGGGCAGTAGGTATAAAGAAACATTCCCAACGTTTCACCCGTGCCGGGGATCAATCCTGGTCCCTCTGTGTGAGCAGAGGATGGTACCAGACAAGCCACGAGCACCTGACCTTCGTGTTTTATGAAACTTCAGTGTTCAATGAGTTGACCAAAAAGCTTTGTATGCCCTGGCCTACGTGATTTATATATAACCTGATCCAAGTAGTTCATGACCTGACCAAAGGGTTTAATAATTTATTTCTTATTTTAATCATCAGGCGAGGAGCCAAACCCGTAGTGGTCATACAACTAGCCAAGGAAGGGGAGAGCAAGTCCAATTCCTTGGATCACGAGCCCTCACCGACATCAGGGCACCGTCCTTGAAGGGGGGGGTATTAAATGATGTAAGTGGCTTATAGCTGACCTAAGCTGTTTATGAGCAGACCTAAGTGGTTCGTAACGTGTTTTATGGTGATGACATTATTGATTGATGACCTACGTGTTTTAAATTTATGTAGTCTAAAAATTTCCTGGAAACGAAGAAACGGTAGAAGAAGCGAAACTAAGAAGAAGAAGTCTCCCCAAGGCTACCTACCACTTACGGTATTCTTAATAAAAACCTTTATTAGCCAGACTAAATCCCAAATGCAGTAAAGTAAGAGTGTGTGCAGCTGAGTGGTAATAATTACCAATAAGAACTGTTTCTGTGACTGAGGTACCAAGACCTGGAAGCTGATTTCAAGGAAATATCCATACACCATACATAGGAAGAGATAAATATCCATTAATCTGTGTACATTATATATAATATATATATATATTTTTTTTTTTTTATTAACACATCGGCCGATTCCCACCAAGGCAGGGTGGCCCGAAAAAGAAAAACTTTCATCATCATTCACTCCATCACTGTCTTGCCAGAAGGGTGCTTTACACTACAGTTATAAAACTGCAACATTTACACCCCTCCTTCAGAGTGCCGGCACTGTACTTCCCATCTCCAGAACTCAAGTCCGGCCTGCCGGTTTCCCTGAATCCCTTCATAAATGTTACTTTGCTCACACTCCAACAGCACGTCAAGTTTTAAAAAACCATATGCCTCCATTCACTCCTATCAAATACGCTCACACATGCTTGCTGGAAATCCAAGCCCTCGCACACAAAACTTCCTTTACCCCTCCCTCCAACCTTTCCTAGGCCGACCCCTACCCGCCTTCCCTCCACTACAGATTTATACACTCTCGAAGTCACTCTGTCTCGTTCCATTCTCCTTTCATGTCCAAACCACCTCAACAACCCTCCTCAGCTCTCTGGACAATCGTTTTGGTAATCCGCACCTCCTCCTAATTTCCAAACTCCGAATTCTCTGCATTATATTCACACCACACATTGACCTCAGACATGACATCTCCACTGCCTCCAGCCTTCTCCTCGTTGCAACATTCATCACCCATGCTTCACACCCATATAAGAGCGTTGGTATAACTATACTCTCATACATTCCCTCTTTACTTCCATGGACAAGGTTCTTTGTCTCCACAGACTCCGAAGTGCTCCACTCACCCTTTTCCCTCATCAATTCTATGATTCACCTCATCCTTCATAGACCCATCCGCCGACATGTCCACTCCCAAATATCTGAATACATTCACCTCCTCCATACTCTCTCCCTCCAATCTGATATCCAATCTTTCGTCACCTATTCTTTTTGTTATCCTCATCACCTTACTCTTTCCTATATTCACTTTCAATTTTCTTCTTTTACACACCCTACCAAATTCATCCACCAACCTCTGCAGCTTCTCTTCAGAATCTCCCAAAAGCACAGTGTCATCAGCAAAAAGCAACTGTGACAACTCCCACTTTGTATTTGCTTCTTTATCTTTTAGCCCAACACCTCTTGCCAAGACCCTCGCATTCACTTCTCTTACAACCCCATCTATAAATATATTGAACAACCACGGTGACATCACACATCCTTGTCTAAGGCCCACTTTTACTGGGAAATAGTCCCCTTCCCTCCTACACACTCTAACCTGAGCCTCACTATCCTCATAAAAACTCTTCACTGCTTTCAGTAACCTTCCTCCTATTCCATACACCTGCAACATCTGCCACATTGCCCCCCTATCTACCCTATCATACGCCTTTTCCAAATCCATAAATGCCACAAAAACATCTTTACCCTTATCCAAATACTGTTCACCTATATGTTTCACTGTAAACACTTGGTCTACACACCCCCTACCTTTCCTAAAGCCCCCTTGTTCATCTGCTATCCTGCTTTCTGTTTTACTCTTAATTCTTTCAATAATAACTCTACCATACACTTTACCAGGTACACTCAACAGACTTATTCCCTATAATTTTTGCACTCTCTTTTGTCCCCTTTGCCTTTATACAAAGGAACAATACACGCTCTCTGCCAATCCCTAGGTACCTTACCCTCTTCCATACATTTATTAAATAATAGCACCAACCACTCCAAAATTATATCCCCACCTGCTTTTAACATTTCTATCTTTATCCCATCAATCCCAGCTGCCTTACCCCTTTCATTCTACCCACTGCCTCACGAACTTCCCCTACACCCACAACTGGCTCTTCCACACTCCTACAAGATGTTATTCCTCCTTGCCCTACACACGAAATCACAGCTTCCTGTCTTCATCAACATTTAACAAATCCTCAAAATATTCTCTCCATCTTCCCGATACCTCTAACTCTCCATTTAATAACTCTCCTCTCCTATTTTTAACTGTCAAATCCATTTGTTCTCTAGGCTTCCTCAACTTATTAATCTCATTCCAAAATTTTTTCTTATTTTCAACAAAATTTGCTGATAACATCTCACCCACTCTCTCATCTGCTCTCTTTTTACATTGCTTCACCACTCTTTTAACCTCTCTTTTTCTCTCCATATACTCTTCCCTCCTTGCATCACTTCTACTTTGTAAAAACCTCTCATATGCTAACTTTTTCTCCTTACTACTCTCTTTACATCATCATTCCACCAATCGCTCCTCTTCCCTCCCGCACCCACTCGCCTGTAACCACAAACTTCTGCTGAACACTCTAACACTACATTTTTAAATCTACCCCATACATTTTCGACCCCATTGCCTACACTCTCACTAGCCCATCTATCCTCCAATAGTTGTTTATATCTTACCCTAACTGCCTCCTCTTTTAGTTTATAAACCTTCACCTCTCTTTTACTTACTGATTCTATTTTCCTTGTATCCCATCTACCTTTTACTCCCACTGTAGCTATAACTAAAAAGTGATCTGATATATCTGTAGCCCTCTATAAACATGTACATCCTGAAGTCTACTCAACAGTCTTTTATCTATCAATACATAGTCCAACAAACTACTGTCATTACGCCCTACATCATATCTTGTATACTTATTTATCCTCTTTTTCTTAAAATATGTATTACCTATAACTAAACCACTTTCTATACAAAGTTCAATCAAAGGGCTCCCATTATCATTTACACCTGGCACCCCAAACTTACCTACTACACCCTCTCTGCATGTTTCTCCCACTTTAGCATTTAGGTCCCCTACCACAATTACTCTCTCATTTGGTTCAAAAGTTCCTATACATTCGCTTAACATCTCCCAAAATCTCTCTCTCTCTCCTCTACACTCCTCTCTTCTCCAGGTGCATACACGCTTATTATGACCCACTTTTCGCATCCGACCCTTATTTTAATCCACATAATCCTTGAATTTACACATTTATATTCCCTCTTTTCCTTCCATAACTGATCCTTCAACATTATTGCTACCCCTTCCTTAGCTCTAACTCTCTCAGATACTCCTGACTTAATCCCATTTATTTCTCCCCACTGAAACTCGCCTACCCCCTTCAGCTTTGTTTCGCTTAGGGCCAGGACATCCAACTTCTTTTCATTCATAACATCGGCAATCATCTCTTTCTTATCATCCGCACTACATCCACGCACATTCAGACAACCCAATTTTATAAAGTTTTTCTTCTTCTCGTTTTTAGTAGATTTGTACAGGAGAAGGGGTTACTAGCCCATTGCTCCCGGCATCTTAGTCGCCTCATACGACACGCATGGCTTACGGAGGAAAGATTCTTTTCCACTTCCCCATGGACAATAGAGAAAATAAAAGGAACAAGAGCTATTAAGAAAAAGAAGAAAAACCTAGATGTGTGTATGTATATATATGCATGTGTATGCCAGTGTAGTGTGACCTAAAGTGTAAGTAGAAGTAGCTAGATATACCTGTTATCCAGCGTGTTTATGAGACAGAAAAAAGACACCAGCAATCCTACCATCATGTAAAACAGTTTCAGGTTTCTGTTTCACAGTCACCTGGCAGGACGGTAGTACCTCCCTGGGTGGTTGCTGTCTACCAACCTACTACCTGTGAACCAACAATAATATTATATATATATATATATATATATAATGTGTATGAAATTTCTCACATTATAAATGAACTGGTGATCTCTCTCTCTCACAAACACACACACGCACACAAACACACACAAACACACACACACAAACACATACACAGGTGAGTGACTATACCATCCAATTAAGACGCCAACATCTGAACGTGAACCAACAATAATATTACAGTGTGTGTTCAACTTCTCTGTCGTGAAGTGCTGGCCTTACAGCAACTAACCAGTGCGTCAAGCACTACTGGACCTGCGAATACCCAACGAATATCAGTCAAGCCTTCGAAGATCGCAGTCTAACCAGAGATATGCAATCGAACCCGCGAATGTGACAGCCGACCTCGCGAATATTACCGGCAATCTTTGTTGTGATAATGTTGGACGAGCCTTACTTTTGCTCTCGTTACAGAGCAACCACCACAACAATAAGGTAAAAGAAACGACGGCGCCTTATTTACCTTATATAACGAATATAAAGCCGGTAACAAAGGTAAAGCAAGTCACGAGGATAAAGTCAGTAACGAAGCCAATAACCAGTCGCTAACAGACAACACAATCTCCCCTTCCCCTACACACAGATTCAATCAAGTTTCAATTATAGGCCTGGTGGGATCCTGTAAAACCATCCCATAGTGAAATATTACAAAAAAAAAAAAACATGCAATAGGGTTAATGATGAAGAAGCGAGGCCAGAAGCTGTGAATCAACTCCCGCAAAAACAAATTAGCGAGTACAACTAGGGGAGACAGACAGAAACACACACACACACACACACACGACTATGAATCGACCCCTGCAGCCACAATTAGATGAGTACACACTTTACCTCAGTGCTACTTACTAGTCACTTTCACAAAACTTCTGAAAGTGACTGTATCGTAGTAAGGCCAATAACTGTATCGTAGTAAGGCCAATGACTGTATCGTAGTAAGGCCAATGACTGTATCGTAGTAAGGCCAATGACTGTATCGTAGTAAGGCCAATGACTGTATCGTAGTTAGGCCAATGACTGTATCGTAGTAAGGCCAATGACTGTATCGTAGTAAGGCCAATGACTGTATCGTAGTAGGACCAATCCCCACAAAACCACTGGGAACCACTCAAATAACTGGTAATCTCATATGGGTTTAAAGAGAACACATTGCTGGCAGTGTGACAACAGGATATACAGAGAAATGTATGGCATACCTTAGCTTATAGTATACACTGACGATTTACTTCAATCACTATTTTAGGGACTAAGTATTCTAGATTGGCGGTGAACACCATTAACGCAGCCTTAATGACACTCTTGTAGAAGATAAGATTTAAACCCCATTGCCTATCGTAGAGTATACGTAGACAACACGGTGATACCAGAAAGCTCACCCCTGTCACAGGGTGAGTGACGGTAGACTGAGACAAATGAGACGCCATGAACGACGCCATGAACGACACCATGGACACCATGAACGACATTATGAACGACGCCATGAACGACGCCATGAACGACTCCAGCATCAAAGTTCTGATGATATAAAATAATCTGCTGAATATCAAGTAATCCAGTTTTATTGTCATAACCTTCAGTCCAGGCACTGAAGGTTAGGGGGTCAACAATATGAGTACGGTGCCAGGCACCCGAGCTAACTGGAATATGACAGGGAAACATAGTTAGCTTTAAGTCATAATGGTAGAACCAAAATCTTCACTACAGTTTAGTCACTGTAAAATATTATAGTGGTAACATTATTTTTTCTTGTTCACACCAGACATCTCATATCGATGTAGGGGTGACCCAAAATAAGAGGAAATACATTAATAACAAAAAGGCACAAATTGCAAGATTAAAGGACACAGATGCAACTAATGTGGTATTTTATTGTGGCAACGTTTCGCTCTCCAGAAGCAATACGTTGCCACAGTAAAACGTCACATTAGTTGTAGCTGTGTCCTTTTACCTAGTTATCGGATGTATTCAACTTACCTAGCCGATGTATTCAATTTACCTAGCCGATGTATTCAATTTAGCTTATATAAAATGATGTTACGGAAATAGGGTCACACCAATCACCCCCAAAACAGCTCTGACCCCCAACCTTTCACTAATATCAGTTGAAATATACGCGCACTACCTTACCCCAGGGCCTAGACCCGCCTCCTTCTGGCACTCCACCCCGCACCCCCATGACACCCTCGGGCGTCTCCTCCCACGGCACCCTTCTGGGCACACCTCAACCACAACACAAGGCTCGGGAAGGACCAAGAATGAACTTTTCTCTGCTGAATACGGAGTTTAATGAGCTATCTAGCTGGAGAGGCATCACCAGCACCCTCCTCACGCCACTCAACCCACACATCTCCTTACCTAATGAACCAGCAGAGTAATTACCACCACCATATACCAGCCGACTTTACTGCTTTGATGGCTAAATAATAATGCTGACACAGCAGCGTGATGCTTATAGTAGATAGACACAGCAGCGTGATGCTTATAGTGATAGTAGATAGACACAGCAGCGTACTGCTTATAGTGATAGTAGATAAACACAGCAGCGTACTGCTTATAGTAGATAAACACAGCAGCGTGATGCTTATAGTGATAGTAGATAAACACAGCAGCGTGATGCTTATAGTGATAAAAAGAAGAGATGCAGAAAGTCAACAACAAACACAACAATCTGTGTTCCTCATTGTTTCTCCGCTTCCATCTTAAGAGTCATGACTTAACAATGGTCCAGGACTGACTGAAACATCGTCATAAGGCTCCTCTCCTGAACGTTTCACTCACTGTAGAGTGACAAAGTTTTGCACAAAGCGAAAAATAACAATAAAAACTTCTTCAGCACCTGTGTCTTTTGTTCATTACATAATAATTTCTTCTGGGTGTTATTAGCCAGGGTGATTAATTATTCCGCTATGTTTTGTTTTACAGAGGATGCCATTAGGCTGAAGGAGGGCAGTGTAAAAATAGGAAGATGAGGCATTAGTGGTGAGATTTTCTCCTGCCAGAGGAAAGGCTTATGTTACCTACAGAAGAGAATTTTATCTACTGCTTGGGCACAGCAAAGATACAGTGGATAAAGCCAACATGGTGGGTGGCCGAAACGTTCTGATTTGAAAAAGAAAATGAGTGGGAAAAACATCGTTGCTTATAAAAGTATCCAATGCATCTCCATTGCGTATTTACATACCATTCAAGGGCTAGGAAAATGTGTCCCCTGGGAGGTAGAGAAGGGGTATTGGTGTTTTCTTCGACAGGAAAAAGGTGTTTCATCAGAGAGGTAGAAAGGTAGAAGTGTCCTTGGAGAGGTAGGGAAGGAGGAATAATGGAAAGTTTTCTTCGTCGGAAAACCAGTGTTATCTCAGAGGGGTATTTTGTTTGTCAGGAAAAATTCGAACATGCTTACCCTACGTGGGCCTTAGCCATCTATTGGCATGCTCAGTGAAGATGTTGACCACAACACCCAGACCTTCTGTTGACACTTATAACTACACTGATATAGGGAACCAAGGACCAGCAAAACAAGAAACTCGTTTGATGGGAGTTCTAAGAGAGAGAGAGAGAGAGAGAGAGAGAGAGAGAGATAGAGAGAGAGAGAGTGTGAGAAACCAGCATGACAAGCAACGAGGCTGAGTAAATGAACACTAAACCAACTGTAACTATAATGGAAGGAACGACCACATCAACTTGGAAAAAAATCAGTTTAATACCAGTAACACTGCAAGGCAGCTCTTGCTTCCACCCCAGCACCACACAATATGTACTTGTAACATCCATCCCAGCATCTCACAATGCTTATAACATCTACCCCAGCATCTCACAATGCTTGTAACATCTATCCCAGCATCTCACAATGCTTGCAACTTTCGGAACTGACTGTCCTCACACCCGTTGCTGCCACCCCTACGCAAAATGATAAGAGCATAACCTATTTTTAAAGCTACCCAGAGTTCTCGCTTCACCGACGCTACCTGGGAGTTTGTTGCACTCATCCACAATATTGCCAAACCAGAGCTTTCCCTGTATCTATTTTTTTTAAAACTTGTGCCCGTTGCTGCGAGTCACGTCATGTTTAGATATTTTCAGCAAATTATTTATGTCCCCTTTATTTATTCGTGTCTGCCATTTGTACACTTGAGTCAAATACTCGTGCCTAATTCTGCGCCTTTCCAGGGAGTACAAATTCAGTATCCTGGGTTTGTCATCGAAGGATACTGAATGGACCAACTTCGTCATCCTTCTTTGTATGTTATTAATAATGGCATACAATACCGTCACGTTGATAAATTTGCAACACTCGGGTATCTTTATTGCCTAAACGTTTCGCCTGCACAACGGGCTTCTTCAGTGGAATACAAGTGAATACAGGACCTCCCTAAGTGGGAGGTGATCAGTCCCTCAAGCCTAAAGCATAAGCAAGCGGCCAAACCTTATATACTAGAGTATCCGACTGAAGAAGCAGGCGAAAGGTTTAGGCAATAAAGATACCCAAGTGTCGCAAATATAAGACAAGAATACTATCAGTTTTACTGAGAACACTTACGCTGGCCAGAACTCTTACGCTGGCCAGAACTCTTACGCTGGCCAGAACACTTACGCTGGCCAGAACTAAGTCTTCTTCGCATTTTCATTGAGGTTTATATTTACTTGATAAGTGCCATGATTATTTTCCGCTGTAAAGAAAATGCACAGTCGGGTGCTGAACCGCTTCTATTTCTATTTTAATAGCTTATACATAAGCAGCTTTAGGCTACACTTGCGTAATATATTCTGGTATATTTTGGCAGACACTAATGCTGTCTTACTCTTGTGTATACCATTTATAAGATATTAATGTATCTGGGAATGAGAGTTTATCTTTCTTTCAAGAGAGATTATTATTATTATTAACATGGGGGAGCGCTAAACCCGTAGGGATTATACAGCGTCTGTTGGGGGGGGCATTTGGAAAGCATTCACACTCAATTCAGGGAACTGAAAGAAGAAGAACGTCAAGGAACCTCCCTTGAGGGGCCAATGTTAGTTTCAAGAGAGACACAGCTGGTGATACTGACACCTTGTAGGTGAATGACATCTGTCAGCTGATCAAGATATTTATTAGAGAAACGTTTCGCCACAAGTGACTTCTTCAGTCCTGAAAAAAGCCACTCGTGACGAAACGTTCCTTAATAAATGTTTTGATGAGTGCACGCAGTATACCAATGGTACATAATAACAAGATGGTGACTTAGACACATGTATATCTGGGTATCTTTATTTTGTAGACGTTCTCCAACCAGTGTCATTATCAATACAATACAGAGACTTTAACGTAAGACTGTAGAAGAGGAGGTAATGAGTCCCACATCCTCGCAGACCTACTTCCACTGCTGGGTCCCACGCCTTCACCTGCTGCACCTCATCTGACTCCTGTATATTAGTGCCCATCCTCTTGCCTGTACCCGAGATTCAACAAGAATACGGTACTTAGCACCTGCTCCAAGGATGTGGGACTCATTACCTCATCTTTTACTGTCTTCTGTATAGTGGAAATTCTTCTGCAACTTATTTGTTAAACAGGTGTCCAGCATGACCTGCTGCCACTCATAGGGACTGCTTCATCTCACTTCTGCTTTGGCATATAAGATCTGGCCGCATGCCTATGCTTTAGGCTCGAGGGACTGACCAACTCGCACCGAGGGTGACGGACTGGGTGGTGGTGTATTGGGTGGTGGTGTATTGGGTGGTGGTGTATCGGGTGGTGGTGTATCGGGTGGTGGTGCACTCGGTAGTGGAGAACAATAACGTGGAGGAGGGTGTGCGCTGCCTGCTCTTCACTGATAACGCGGTGCAAGTAATTGTGGCTTTGGACTTGCATCACCCAAAACGCTGCTGCTGCTGTTACTGCTGCTGCTGCTACTGCTGCTGCTACTGCTTCACAAGCAACATACGTTATGAAGCAGCAAGGAAATCCCAGGTGACATTTGTATTTAGGTTTGCATACATAACCTACAAACAATTACTTTTTTAACATTTGTCTTGAGGGCACAGAGATGTTATGGACACATAAAAAGTACATTATGTGAATTTAACCTAATATAACCTAGGAAATTCAACATCTTACCAGAAGATATCAGAAACACTGGCGAGACAAGTGTACAAGTCTTCAAGAGGAAACTGGACAAATATCTTCAACAAGTACCAGACCAACCGGGCTGTGATGGGTATGTGGGCCATCGGGCGGCCAGCAGCAACAGCCTGGCTGATCAAGCAAACACCAGACAAGCCTGACTCAGGGCCGGGCTCCTGGAGTAGAATAACTTTCGAAACTCATCAGAGGTATAAAAGTATTTGTATCTACAGCAGCACATGCAAACATATGTTTCTTGCAGCGACCCTGTGACCCTATGATGACCTGGGTCATCATAGGTCACAGACCCGTGTCGAATAGTTTACCCTGAGGAACGTCACCGTCACATAGCAACGCTGAGGCTGTAACGTTGGCGAGAGTAAAGAATGTCCGGAGATCAATTAAGGGTGAGGATCGGCTGATGAATTTGGCAACACTGGCAGCGACCTGGTCGCCTCCAGCAAGTAAATTGTGTTTCCAGGCTGTTATTGCTAGTTGTAAAGGCCGCTGCAAGGCACACTTACTCTAGACTTTTATTTAATCATTAAAGACATAGTGTTTCTTTTATATTGTTAACATACGTATGATTAACAAATTAATAAAGATTTAGATAAAGTGGACCAATAAGTGAGCATGTCCAGCGAGGCTGACACTGCTTCTCTTAAACTTCTTTGCTGATGCTGACACTTGAATTCTTCTTCTTCTTCTTCTTCCTGCTGGTGCTGCTTCTGTCCCTCCTGCTTTGACTTCTTCCTGTCGATTTTACTGTTGATGTCCCTACTAATGCTGCTAATGCTATTCCTTCTGCTACTACTGATACTATTGCAGTTTCTGTTGCTGGTGCTCGTATTGTTACTGCTGCTGCTGCTTCCACTACTGCTGCTGCTGCTCCCACTACTGCTGCTGCTGCTCCCACTACTGCTGCTCTCAAAACCCCGAATTCTTCCCAGTAAGTGTAAACATCGTTCTACATTTTGGATTTCCAACACAACAAAATTTATACCAGACTCATTTGGTCTCTCCACACCAACTGGATTTTCAAACTGACATTCAATTAACTCGGCCAATTTTTCCTGAACTTTACCGATGGTAAATTAGCTTCGCAGTCAAACACGTTGGCCAACACTGCATCACCAACACTGCGTCACCAACACTGCGTCACCAACACTGCGTCACCAACACTGCGTCACCAACACTGCATCACCAACACTGCATCACCAACACTGCGTCACCAACACTGCGTCACCAACACTGCGTCACCAACACTGCATCACCAACACTGCATCACCAACACTGCGTCACCAACACTGCATCACCAACACTGTCACCAACACTGCATCGCCTACACTACATCACCAACACTGCCTCGTATGCAAGACGTGTTTTATGGCTTTGAGAGTTTGAGGTTGTTAAGGCAAATATTTTTATAAATGTGCTTTAAATGGACTGGATAATTAGAGGCAGTGACAGGTGATTAAGCTTACAACGAGGTGTGATTAATTACTTGTAACTGGAGGCGATAAATCACAGACATAGGTAACCTATTAAGTGTAGGCAATAGGAAAATATGATAATTACAAGGAATAGGAGAAGGCCATAATTACAGAAAATGGGAATAGATGATAATTATAGAGAATGGGAAAAGGTGATAATTACAGGGAATGGGAATAGATGATAATTACAGCGAATGGGAAAAGTGGTAATTACAGATAATGGGAAAAGTGATAATTGCAGGGTATGGGAATAGATGATAATTACAGGCATTGAGGAAAAGATGCTAATTATAAAGGATGAAGATAATTACAGAATGTGCGGAAAATGCAATAAATTACAGAAATAGGGAAGGGATTACTTGGTTATGAAGACATGTTACTAAATACAGAAAGTGGAAAATGATGGATACACAAATATGAAACTCAATTCACTGCTCAGTAATTGTAAAATAATGCAGAGATATTACCTGAAGATGATGTACAAGTCTTGGTGTTTCATTATAATTGACACACGCATGTAATCTCTCTCTCTCTCTCTCTCTCTCTCTCTCTCAGGGGTCACCAGCATCACCAAGAACTAATCCTCAATATTCATCAGCTGACGATAACCTGTCTATCATTAACGACATGACAACAGCCTGACACTTCCCTCTCCCTCACCCCTTCGTCTCCTCCCCCATTTCCACTATGCCCCTTTCCCATCCCCTCCCTCTCTCACCTGTTCATCTTTTCTCCCTTCCCTCCATCCCCAATCCCTCACCACTGTGTCGTGTAGACGCTGTCAGAGATGCTGCGTCGCCTCTCCTCTTACATGATGCTTGTATATCTCATTTTCAGTCTCATAACTCTCAAAGTTCTTAACTAATCTCAACCAAAAACGAGCAGATAAAGTCTGGAATATGAGACAGTGAAGACAGACCGACAGGCTGCAGGTGGAGAAGACGAGAGACAGTGAAGACAGACCGACAGGCTGCAGGTGGAGAAGACGAGAGACAGTGAAGACAGACCGACAGGCTGCAGGTGGAGAAGACGAGAGACAGTGAAGACAGACCGACAGGCTGCAGGTGGAGAAGACGAGAGACAGTGAAGACAGACCGACAGGCTGCAGGTGGAGAAGACGAGAGACAGTGAAGACAGACCGACAGGCTGCAGGCGGAGAAGACGAGAGACGGTGAAGACAGACCGACAGGCTGCAGGCGGAGAAGACGAGAGACGGTGAAGACAGACCGACAGGCTGCAGGTGGAGAAGACGAGAGACGGTGAAGACAGACCGACAGGCTGCAGGTGGAGTGCTCGGATATCCTTCTTGCACCCGTCAACGAGACACATTTTACTAGGTTTTTTCCAAACTTGATAAACTAATTTGTATTGTAATGCGTTTGCAACGCCTAACCTGACATCACTGAAGTTGTTGTTGATGTTGTTGAGGGAAATGCTGCTCGTGTAGATGTTGTTGTTATTGATGTAGATGATGTTGTTGAGGGAATCGATGTAGACGTTGTTGTTGTTGATGTAGATGTAGATGCTGTACGACTGTGGTGGTTTGGCTCTTAGTTTTGATTATAATAATAATAATAATATTGACGTAGATGTTGTTAATGTAGATGTTGGGGGAAATGTTGCTAAGGGAAATGTTGTTGAGGTAGATGATGTAGATGTTCCTGAGGGAAATGTTGTTGATGAAGATGTTGTTGAGGTAAATGCTGATGTAGACGTTGTTGAAGTAGATGTTGATGAAGATATTACTGATGTAAATGTTGTTGATGTAGATATTTTGTTGTTGTTACTGCTGCAGCTGCTACTGTTGCTGCCGCTGTTGCTGTTGTTGTCGTCTTTGTCATTGTTGAAGCTACTCCTCCCCGAATTTATTGTTGCTGTTACTGATGTTACCGAGAAAACATCCATCTATTACACAACTGACAGAACAGTGTTCGAACCCATGAAAAGTCAGTGTTAAATCTAGCCGGCCCGTGCTTTAACCATTGGACCATGTCGGCCTAATAAGATTCAACCCACTAGGAACATTTTTATACCCTACGAAGATTAATATGGCTTTCCTCCCTCTGTAACCACAACACAGGTGTTTATAGACGAGTTTCACGTCGACATGGCTATCAACAATGAACACTATTTTAAACGTGAGAGTACAAAGTGGTTTGAATACTGTCACCAGCGGCATTATTTCTCTTGTTTTGAAAGTTCTCATTATCCATCCTGTCATATTTAAAGTTCTCATTATCCATCCCGTCATATTGAAAGTTCTCATTATCCATCCCGTCATATTGAAAGTTCTCATTATCCATCCCGTCATATTGAAAGTTCTCATTATCCATCCTGTCATTTATCTGACCTTCGCTGCATTTGCCTTATTGTTTTCTCTGATAAAAGGTCATCTAATATTATTTTACGCAAATCTTTTACATTATTTTACACAAGTCCTTTACATTATTTTACACAAGTCTTTTACATTATTTTACACAAGTCCTTTACATTATTTTACACAAGTCTTTTACATTATTTTACACAAATCTTCTATATTATTTTACCCAAGTCCTTTACATTATTTTACACAAGTCTTTTACACTGTTTTACGAAAGACTTTTATTTGTACCTTTTGTTCCACGCGATGATCCTCCTATGTCAGGAAATACATGTACATGCCTAATTTCAATCGGTTCCGGGAGCCAACGCCCCCGCGGCCCGGTCCCAGACCAGACATCTACAAGACTTTTAAGAGCACGAGTGACAGAGTAAGGAAGGTTGTCAGTAAAACTGGTCGTCAACACACCAGGTTTACAATGGGAGAGAAAATTGAATCCCCCAAATGAATTTAAATTATATTCATTAAGAGTGGAATCTGAGCGACCCTTCGTGAAGTACTTTTATGGGAGAGATTAGCAGAGAGAGAGAGAGAGAGAGAGAGAGAGAGAGAGAGAGAGAGAGAGAGAGAGAGAGAGAGAGAGAGAGGGAAGAGAGAGATACTAACATCATTCAGGGACACTGAGGTGCCAACCCAACATTGTATCGGATTTTCAACACGCCTCACAACTCCCTGCTGATCCCGGTGCATAAATCGAGCCAGGAGCCAAATTTCTGTTAGTTACCATTTTGTCCTGTGTGTGTGTGTGTGTGTGTGTGTGTGTGTGTGTGTGTGTGTGTGGTAAGGGAAGGAGGTTAAGCCCCTATTAAAAAACCCTCCTCCACTCCCCCCAGATCATTACCTCGATGCTGGGTGTGTTCACCTGGAAGCTTCATAAATTTAACGAAAACTGCGGCCAATATTACACTGGTGGTGGTGGGGATGGGGGGGGCGGAACAATCTGATAGTGTGAGGGGAGGGGGTACAGGGTAAGGTTAGGTGTTGGTGTGGGGAAGGTGGGGGTAATTAAGGGACTGGGTATTCCAAAATTTGTACAGGAGGGAATTAAAAAAAAGGCGAATGTGGGCCAACCTGCCTGGAGTCTACCTGGAGGGTGTTCTGGGGGTCAACGCCCCCGCGGCCCGGCCCATGACCAGGCCTCGCAGTGGATCAGGGCCTGATCAACCCTTATGTATGATGAGAGGTTATGGAATAGTCTTGGGCCCCTGACACATATTGTGTTTTCTCTGTGTACTCACGTCACCCTTGCTTTTCAATGGGGGATGTTGCATCGTCTGCAGAGTCTTTTGTTTTCATAAGGAATGATTTCTGTGTGCAGATTTGGGACCAGTCCCTTTAGGATTTTCCAGGTGTAAATTATGATGTTCCTTTCTCGCCTTAGCTCCAAGGAGTACAGGTCAAGGGACTTCAAACGCTCCCAGTAATTGGAGTGCTTTACTGAATTTGTATATGCAGTGAAGGTCCTCTGTACATTCTCCAGATCTGCAGTTTCGCCTGCCTTGAAAGAGGCTGTTAGTGTACAGCAGTAATGCAGCCTAGAAAGAACAAGTGACTTTAAAATTAACATTGGTTTGTCTTGTTTTGAAGGTTCTCATTATCTATTCTATCATTATCATCTCAGTTATGGTAATGACCTAAGGAGCCTAAGCAAGAAGTCAATCAAGGCAGTGTACGTCAGGGCCATATTGGAGTATGCAGCACCAGTGTAGAACCAATACCTTATTAAGCATGCCAGAAAACTGGAGAAAGTGCTGAGGTTTGCAACAAGACTAGTGCCAGAGCAAAGGGGTTATGACGAGAGAATGAGGGAGGTAAACTTGATGACATTAGAGGAAAAAAGGACTAGGGGTGATATAAAAAATTAAAATACTGAATGGAATTAATAAGATAGACAGAGACAGATTGTTCAAGAGGCGGGAAAGATGAACACGATTGCACAACTAGAAGTTGAAAACAAAGATGAGTCTCTGGGATGTTAGGAAGTATTTCTTCAGTCTTAGACTAGTCAGGAAGTGGAACGACCTGGGCAATGGAGTGGCAGAGGAAGGATCCATACATACCTTTAAGAAGAGGTACAATAAAGCTCTCGAAGCCAGGAGAGTGTAAACCCAACAGTGGCCAGCGAAGAGGCGGAGCCAGGAGCTGAGAGTAGACTCCTGCAACCACAATAGGTGAAACACACACACACACACACACACACACACACACACAGGGTATGAGATGGAAAAGTGGTCAGGAGGGAGTGGCCGAATTTTGATCAATTGTGATATATGAGAGAGGGAGCGAGGACCTTCCCCTCCCATCCTACTGCTCCCCCTGAAACCACCAGTGCGTTAAGAAACCCATATATAAAACGCCTGAGAGAGAGAGAGAGAGAGAGAGAGAGAGAGAGAGAGAGAGAGAGAGAGAGAGAGGCAAATTTCAACACATAATCGTCCACCAATAAATTATAATTCTTTTGCCGCTGATTCTCTCTCTCTCTCTCTCTCTCTCTCTCTCTCTCTCTCTCTCTCTCCTCTCTCTGTTAGGCGTTATATATGGGTTTCCTAACGCACTGGTTACCAGAGTTACCAGAGCTCTGTTCTGAAAGCCCAGGTCTGAGGCCAACCTGAAAGCCCCGGACTGAGGCCAGCCTGAAAGCCCCGGTCTGAGGACAGCTGTAACCGCCCTGGCTGACTCCTCACAAACAAAACTAAAAATTAAGCCCTATGAAAATACATTAGGAGAGCAAAATGTAGTGGTTCCGCTGAAGAATACCTTATATCGATGACAGGCATAACGTTTCGCCCAAGAGATTCTTTATCATACTGTATCGCTCAGAAAGTTCTTTATGAAGTAGTAATGAAGAGGAAGGGCCATCTTGCGAGACAGTAAGAGAGTAAACTGAGAGTTTATAGGAGTGGCCAAGAGCTGGCTCCCAGAAATTACTTGAGCGTGGGAACTAAGAAGGCGATGTGCAGCGTTCACAGCCACGGTAACACCTCTTCCAGCACTCACAGCCACGGTAACACCTCTTCCAGCACTCACAGCCACGGTAACACCTCTTCCAGCACTCACAGCCACGGTAACACCTCTTCCAGCACTCACAGCCACGGTAACACCTCTTCCAGCACTCACAGCCACGGTAACACCTCTTCCAGCACTCACAGCCACGGTAACACCTCTTCCAGCACTCACAGCCACGGTAACACCTCTTCCAGCACTCACAGCCACGGTAACACCTCTTCCAGCACTCACAGCCACGGTAACACCTCTTCCAGCACTCACAGCCACGGTAACACCTCTTCCAGCACTCACAGCCACGGTAACATCTCTTCCAGCACTCATAAGCAGGGGACGCTAGAACAACTCTTCCAACACTCACAGGCAAGGTGCTAGAACAACTCTTCCAGCACTCACAGGCAAGGTGTTGGAACAACTCTTCCAGCACTCACAGGCAAGGTGCTGGAACAACTCTTCCAGCACTCACAGGCAAGGTGCTGGAACAACTCTTCCAGCACTCACAGGCAAGGTTCTGGAACAACTCTTCCAGCACTCACAGGCAAGGTGCTGGAACAACTCTTCCAGCACTCACAGGCAAGGTTCTGGAACAACTCTTCCAGCACTCACAGGCAAGGTGCTGGAACAATTCTTTCATCACACTCACTCCATGACCTCTCTTCCCACGTGCTGACCTGACGCTCCACGCTCACCTGCACCTTTCGGAGGCTCAACCTTCCTATGAACTCATGTTCTCATTTCATTTGTGTATCTGCTGAAGAGGACCCCATCAGGAGGTCGAAATACACAGACCAATTATTCTTCTGAGCTTCTGTCTTCATGTGGGTTATTGAGGATTCCCAAGTTTGCATTTTCTTCTTCACTCTTATTTTTCTTAAAGATTTTCTCGTGTTTAAATGGGTTGCTTTTTTATTTTACCAATGTTTTGTAGCTTTAAGATTATCCTTTTATGGGGAACTCTACCAAAGGTTTTTTAAATCCAAGTTAATGAGTGTTTGGGTTTTGGGAGTTTCAGGGTTGAAGTGGGATGGGGTTGTGTGTAGTTGTATAGGGGTGATTTTGGGTTGGTGGGCGTGGAAGTTGGGGTGGGGACGGGAATGGGCGAGTGGATATGAGTGGGTGCGTATTTCGAATGCGTGTGAGGGAAAGGGCGCTCTATATCAGTAGCAGTGGAATCCCTTCCAATGGCAGCAGCAGGAGAAACAGCTGCAACAGCAGCGGCAGGAGCTGCTATTGCTGCTCACAAACTTTAATTGTCAAGATGCGTCAGCATTAACTGCTTCATTAACAAATAACAGTGTCTCCTATTAATCAAGTGAGGAACTACCCACCCCTCCATCATTCACCCACTCACCCCTCCACCATTCACTCACACACCCACCCACGCTTCCACCATTCACTCACACCCACCCACGCTTCCATCATTCACTCACACACCCACCCACGCTTCCATCATTCACCCACACACCCACCCACGCTTCCATCATTCACTCACACCCACCCACGCTTCCATCATTCACCCACACACCCACCCACGCCTCCACCATTCACCCACACACCCACCCACGCCTCCACCATTCACCCACACACCCACCCACGCCTCCACCAT
Source organism: Cherax destructor (assembly GCA_009830355.1). Classification (NCBI taxonomy): domain Eukaryota; kingdom Metazoa; phylum Arthropoda; class Malacostraca; order Decapoda; family Parastacidae; genus Cherax; species Cherax destructor. The sequence continues at coordinate 241,206 of WNWK01001270.1, read as the reverse complement.
TCACCACACACCCACCCACGCCTCCACCATTCACCCACACACCCACCCACGCCTCCACCATTCACTCACACCCACCCACGCCTCCACCATTCACCCACACACCCACCCACGCCTCCACCATTCACCCACACACCCACCCACGCCTCCACCATTCACCCACACACCCACCCACGCCTCCACCATTCACTCACACCCACCCACGCCTCCACCATTCACCCACACACCCACCCACGCCTCCACCATTCACCCACACCCACCCACGCCTCCACCATTCACCCACACACCCACCCACGCCTCCACCATTCACTCACCCACCCAAGCCACCACCACTCAACCACCCACGCCTCCACCAATCACCCACGCCTCCACCACTCACCAACGCCTCCATATAACCAGCCCTTTCCCCCAGTCAACCACCCACTAGATAATCCTACCACCCAACACTCATTGAAGTCACTGAGAAGAGAGAATAAATGAGAATATAAAAAATAATGGAGCGAGATAATGAATGAAAACGAGGGAGAGTGAAAGAAAAAGAAGAATGGAATTGTGGGAATGGAACTCTTGGCAGAGAGGAGTGTGGGAATGGAACTCTTGGCAGAGAGGAGTGTGGGAATAATGAGGGCAGTCCTGTGTAAGACTTTGGTGACACTCCAAATTACCTCAAAGATTCTACCTCAACCACATCAACCAGAAAACTGAATTTCTTGCGGAAGCAAAAGTTTAAAGGTCTCTTGTGGTGTCTAGAGAAGAAGGAACGAGAAGAGGAAGAAGAGGAGCCTGAGGAGGAACAGGAGTTAAAACAGCAGAAAGAGAAAGAGAGAGAGAGAGAGAGAGAGAGAGAGAGAGAGAGAGAGAGAGAGAGAGAGAGAGAGAGAGAGAATGGCATCAAATGCTGACATGTTAATAAGACGGATGAGATATTTTTTTAGATGTTTAGTTGCAGACTTTTTTCATTTCAATCTACAGATAACAACCATGGCATATACTGCAGAGTGGTCAAGAGAGGAAGGGGTCAACCCAGAGATGACAACCATGGTATATACTGCAGAGTGGTCAAGAGAGGGAGGGGTCAACCCAGAGATGACAACCATGGTATATACTGCAGAGTGGTCAAGAGAGGAAGGGGTCAACCCAGAGATGACAACCATGGTATATACTGCAGAGTGGTCAAGAGAGGGAGGGGTCAACCCAGAGATGACAACCATGGTATATACTGCAGAGTGGTCAAGAGAGGGAGGGGTCAACCCAGAGATGACAACCATGGTATATACTGCAGAGTGGTCAAGAGAGGGAGGGGTCAAACCAGAGATGACAACCATGGTATATACTGCAGAGTGGTCAAGAGAGGGAGGGGTCAACCCAGAGATGACAACCATGGTATATACTGCAGAGTGGTCAAGAGAGGGAGGGGTCAAACCAGAGATGACAACCATGGTATATACTGCAGAGTGGTCAAGAGATGGAGGGGTCAGGAGCAAAAGGGCGGGGACACGACTCATCTGATCACTTTGACTTGGCAGGGAAGTAGAATTAATTGAACTCAAACTTGAAGTAATTAAGTTGGCAGTATAGTGGGTGACAGTGCTGGCGGGTGCAGTAATGAAGTTGGCAGTATAGTGGGTGACAGTGCTGGCGGGTGCAGTAATGAAGTTGGCAGTACAGTGGGTGACAGTGCTGGCGGGTGCAGTAACCACTAATTCCAGACATCGTCATTTATGAAGCTCCACCTCACTTATGGTAAATCTGATCTCACTAAACTTCATTAGATGATTTTGAGAAATGCGGTGGATGATACAGTCATTGTTGTGGTCATCCTTACTGCACGCATACTTATACTTTCACACATTGTTCCACACTTATAAAAGTGTTTAATACAACACTCTGCTGTTGATTCAAAGATTTTGATGGTTTTCTTCTTGACCGAGTCTATAATTGTGACTGAAATTATGTTCGCTATGTTAAGATTGTTCTTGGTAAGTGTGTTAGTGAGGATGCTGGCCACCTCACCAGCTGGCTATGTTAAGATTGTTCTTGGTGTTAAGTAAGGATGCTGGCCACCTCACCAGCTGCCTATATTTAGATTGTTCTTGGTGTTAAGTAAGGATGCTGGCCACCTCACCAGCGGGCTATGTTAAGATTGTTCTTGGTGTTAAGAAAGGATGCTGGCCACCTCACCAGCTGGCTATATAAAGATTGTTCTTGGTGTTAAGTAAGGATGCTGGCCACCTCACCAGCTGGCTATGTTAAGATTGTTCTTGGTGTTAAGTAAGGATGCTGGCCACCTCACCAGCTGCCTATATTTAGATTGTTCTTGGTATTAAGTAAGGATGCTGGCCACCTCACCAGCTGGCTATGTTAAGATTGTTCTTGGTGTTAAGTAAGGATGCTGGCCACCTCACCAGCTGCCTATATTTAGATTGTTCTTGGTGTTAAGTAAGGATGCTGGCCACCTCACCAGCTGCCTATATTAAGATTGTTCTTGGTGTTAAGTAAGGATGCTGGCCACCTCACCAGCTGGCTATATTAAGATTGTTCTTGGTGTTAAGTAAGGATGCTGGCCACCTCACCAGCGGGCTATGTTAAGATTGTTCTTGGTGTTAAGAAAGGATGCTGGCCACCTCACCAGCTGGCTATATTAAGATTGTTCTCGGTGTTAAGTAAGGATGCTGGCCACCTCACCAGCTGGCTATATTAAGATTGTTCTTGGTGTTAAGTAAGAATGCTGGCCACCTCACCAGCGGGCTATGTTAAGATTGTTCTTGGTGTTAACAAAGGATGCTGGCCACCTCACCAGCTGGCTATATTAAGATTGTTCTTGGTGTTAAGTAAGGATGCTGGCCACCTCACCAGCGGGCTATGTTAAGATTGTTCTTGGTGTTAAGAAAGGATGTTGGCCACCTCACCAGCTGGCTATATTAAGATTGTTCTTGGTGTTAAGTAAGGATGCTGGCCACCTCACCAGCTGGCTATGTTAAGATTGTTCTTTATGTGTATTAATGAGGCTGCTGTCACTTTCTTATTTTTTTTAAGCCAAAAAAAAAAAATGTGCACGTCTGTACTTTTCACTAGAATAGACACTCTAGGTCACAGTCCTTCCTCAAGCGAGGTTGTATACATTTCAGGATGGTAGAAATCACAGCTTTCCTAGAAGCAAGATTTCCACTGTATTAAATTGTTTATGTCTTCATGTGTATGAATATAATTCCCCCCCCCCATCTCCACAATTCCTTGGGGTAATATTTATTTATCTTTGCCGACGCCATCTAAGGTTTCTTCTCTTTCTGGCTGGGTCACCATCTGCAGAAGACCCGGGCCGTTAGTACCGGCGAACCTACAACAACTTCTCTTTCTTGGTTACGTTTCCACGCGAATATTAACGCTAAGTTTTCAGAGAAAGTTTCTTTCGGGGAGACATATTTATCAATACATTTAATGGTAGTCAGTATTGGTTTATGTGACTTACACAGTCAGTCCCTGAGCCCAGTGTTGCTACTCGTGCCACCTGTGTGGAAGCTTCAGTCCCTGAGCCCAGTGTTGCTACTCGTGCCACCTGTGTGGAAGCTTCAGTCCCTGAGCCCAGTGTTGCTACTCGTGCCACCTGTGTGGAAGCTTCAGTCCCTGAGCCCAGTGTTGCTACTCGTGCCACCTGTGTGGAAGCTTCAGTCCCTGAGCCCAGTGTTGTTACTCGTGCCACCTGTGTGGAAGCTTCAGTCCCTGACCCCAGTGTTGCTACTCGTGCCACCTGTGTGGAAGCTTCAGTCCCTGACCCCAGTGTTGCTACTCGTGCCACCTGTGTGAAACCTTCAGTCCCTGAGCCCAGTGTTGCTACTCGTGCCACCTGTGTGAAACCTTCAGTCCCTGAGCCCAGTGTTGCTACTCGTGCCACCTGTGTGGAAGCTTCAGTCCCTGACCCCAGTGTTGTTACTCGTGCCACCTGTGTGGAAGCTTCAGTCCCTGACCTCAGTGTTGCTACTCGTGCCACCTGTGTGGAAGCTTCAGTCCCTGAGCCCAGTGTTGTTACTCGTGCCACCTGTGTGGAAGCTTCAGTCCCTGGCCTCAGTGTTGTTACTCGTGCCACCTGTGTGAAAGCTTCAGTCCCTGAGCCCAGTGTTGCTACTCGTGCCACCTGTGTGCAAGCTTCAGTCCCTGACCCCAGTGTTGTTACTCGTGCCACCTGTGTGGAAGCTTCAGTCCCTGAGCCCAGTGTTGCTACTCGTGCCACCTGTGTGGAAGCTTCAGTCCCTGAGCTCAGTGTTGCTACTCGTGCCACCTGTGTGGAAGCTTCAGTCCCTGAGCCCAGTGTTGTTACTCGTGCCACCTGTGTGCAAGCTTCAGTCCCTGACCCCAGTGTTGTTACTCGTGCCACCTGTGTGAAAGCTTCAGTCCCTGAGCCCAGTGTTGCTACTCGTGCCACCTGTGTGGAAGCTTCAGTCCCTGATCCCAGTGTTGCTACTCGTGCCACCTGTGTGGAAGCTTCAGTCCCTGACCCCAGTGTTGCTACTCGTGCCACCTGTGTGGAAGCTTCAGTCCCTGACCCCAGTGTTGCTACTCGTCCCACCTGTGTGGAAGCTTCAGTCCCTGAGCCCAGTGTTGCTACTCATGCCACCTGTGTGGAAGCTTCAGTCCCTGAGGCCAGTGTTGCTACTCGTGCCACCTGTGTTTAAGCTTCAGTCCCTGACCCCAGTGTTGCTACTCGTCCCACCTGTGTGGAAGCTTCAGTCCCTGAGCCCAGTGTTGCTACTCATGCCACCTGTGTGGAAGCTTCAGTCCCTGAGGCCAGTGTTGCTACTCGTGCCACCTGTGTTTAAGCTTCAGTCCCTGACCCCAGTGTTGCTACTCATGCCACCTGTGTGGAAGCTTCAGTCCCTGAGGCCAGTGTTGCTACTCGTGCCACCTGTGTTTAAGCTTCAGTCCCTGACCCCAGTGTTGCTACTCATGCCACCTGTGTGGAAGCCTTCACTTCTTGAAAAATAATTGTCACAAGCATTACTACACTATAGCACAATAGTTGTAATAATTTATAACATTATTTCTTTATGTTTTATTTCCAACTGGATAACTCTTCTATTCTCTCTATGCCTACAATAGTTATCAGAACACTCGTACTTACTCTTTAAAGATTTTATTACCGAACAATATTTAAAATGCTCTTAAGACCATAAACTGTAACAGTGCAGCAGTTGGGGTGACTAAAAGTTATAAGTGAGCAGCAGTTGGGGTGACTAAGAGTTATAAGGGAGCAGCAGTTGGGGTGACTAAGAGTTATAAGGGAGCAGCAGTTGGGGTGACTAAGAATTATAAGGGAGCAGCAGTTGGGGTGACTAAGAGTTATAAGGGAGCAGCAGTTGGGGTGACTAAGAGTTGCTCTTTGGGCAATAACCTCGACTTTAGTGTCTTAGTCAACAAACTCACCAGCAGCTGATGAATTCCACCCCCTGTCAGCTGTGAATGATTCTCTCCCCAGCTTAACAAGAGCCTCCCTCCAGCTTAACTAGAGCCTCCCTCCAGCTTAACTAGAGCCTCCCTCCAGCTTAACTAGAGTCCCTCCCAGCTTAACAAGAGCCTCCTCCAGCTTAACAAGAGCCTCCCTCCAGCTTAACAAGAGCCTCCCTCCAGCTAACTAGAGCCTCCTCCAGCTTAACAAGAGCCTCCTCCAGCTTAACAGAGCCTCCCTCCAGCTTAACAGAGCCTCCCTCCAGCTTAACAAGAGCCTCCCTCCAGCTTAACTAGAGCCTCCCTCCAGCAACTAGAGCCTCCTCCAGCAACTAGAGCCTCCCTCCAGCTAACTAGAGCCTCCCTCCAGCAACTAGAGCCTCCCTCCAGCTTAACAAGAGCCTCCCTCCAGCTTAACAAGCCTCCCTCCAGCTTAACAAGAGCCTCCCTCCAGCTTAAATAGAGCCTCCTCCAGCTTAACTAGAGCCTCCCTCCAGCTTAACTAGAGCCTCCCTCCAGCTTAACAAGAGCCTCCCTCCAGCTTAACAAGAGCCTCCTCCAGCTTAACAGAGCCTCCCTCCAGCTTAACTAGAGCCTCCCTCCAGCTTAACAAGAGCCTCCCTCCAGCTTAACAAGAGCCTCCCTCCAGCTTAACTAGAGCCTCCCTCCAGCTTAACTAGAGCCTCCCTCCAGCTTAACAAGAGCCTCCCTCCAGCTTAACTAGAGCCTCCCTCCAGCTTAACTAGAGCCTCCCTCCAGCTTAACTAGAGCCTCCCTCCAGCTTAACTAGAGCCTCCCTCCAGCTTAACAAGAGCCTCCCTTCAGCTTAACAGAGCCTCCCTCCAGCTTAACTAGAGCCTCCCTCCAGCTTAACTAGAGCCTCCTCCAGCTTAACTAGAGCCTCCCTCCAGCTTAACAAGAGCCTCCCTCCAGCTTAACTAGAGCCTCCCTCCAGCTTAACTAGAGCCTCCCTCCAGCTTAACTAGAGCCCCCCTCCAGCTTAACAGAGCCCCCCTCCAGCTTAACTAGAGCCTCCCTCCAGCTTAACAAGAGCCTCCCTCCAGCTTAAATAGAGCCTCCCTCCAGCTTAACTAGAGCCTCCCTCCAGCTTAACTAGAGCCTCCCTCCAGCTTAACAGAGCCTCCCTCCAGCTTAACTCAGAGCCTCCCTCTCCCAGCTTAACAGAGCCTCCCTCCAGCTTAACAAGAGCCTCCTCCAGCTTAACTAGAGCCTCCCTCCAGCTTAACTAGAGCCTCCCTCCAGCTTAACAGAGCCTCCCTCCAGCTTAACAACAGCCTCCTCCAGCTTAACAACAGCCTCCCTCCAGCTTAACTAGAGCCTCCCTCCAGCTTAACTAGAGCCTCCCTCCAGCTTAACTAGAGCCTCCCTCCAGCTTAACAAGAGCCTCCTCCAGCTTAACTAGAGCCTCCCTCCAGCTTAACTAGAGCCTCCCTCCAGCTTACTAGAGCCTCCCTCCAGCTTAACTAGAGCCTCCCTCCAGCTTAACAGAGCCTCCCTCCAGCTTAACAAGAGCCTCCCTCCAGCTTAACAAGAGCCCCCCTCCAGCTTAACAAGAGCCTCCCTCCAGCTTAACTAGAGCCTCCCTCCAGCTTAACTAGAGCCTCCCTCCAGCTTAACAGAGCCTCCCTCCAGCTTAACAGAGCCTCCCTCCAGCTTAACTAGAGCCTCCCTCCAGCTTAACTAGAGCCTCCCTCCAGCTTAACAGAGCCTCCTCAGTTTCAGTCCTCCAGCTTAACAAGAGCCTCCCTCCAGCTTAACTAGAGCCTCCCTCCAGCTTAACAAGAGCCTCCCTCCAGCTTAACAAGAGCCTCCCTCCAGCTTAACTAGAGCCTCCCTCCAGCTTAACTAGAGCCTCCCTCCAGCTTAACAAGAGCCTCCCTCCAGCTTAACAAGAGCCTCCCTCCAGCTTAACAAGAGCCTCCCTCCAGCTTAACAAGAGCCTCCCTCCAGCTTAACTAGAGCCTCCCTCCAGCTTAACTAGAGCCTCCCTCCAGCTTAACAAGAGCCTCCTCCAGCTTAACAAGAGCCTCCCTCCAGCTTAACAAGGCCTCCCTCCAGCTTAACAAGAGCCTCCCTCCAGCTTAACAAGAGCCTCCCTCCAGCTTAACAAGAGCCTCCCTCCAGCTTAACTAGAGCCTCCCTCCAGCTTAACAAGAGCCTCCCTCCAGCTTAACTAGAGCCTCCCTCCAGCTTAACAAGAGCCTCCCTCCAGCTTAACTAGAGCCTCCCTCCAGCTTAACAAGAGCCTCCCTCCAGCTTAACAAGAGCCTCCCTCCAGCTTAACTAGAGCCTCCCTCCAGCTTAACAAGAGCCTCCCTCCAGCTTAACAAGAGCCTCCCTCCAGCTTAACTAGAGCCTCCCTCCAGCTTAACAAGAGCCTCCCTCCAGCTTAACAAGAGCCTCCCTCCAGCTTAACTAGAGCCTCCCTCCAGCTTAACAAGAGCCTCCCTCCAGCTTAACAAGAGCCTCCCTCCAGCTTAACAAGAGCCTCCCTCCAGCTTAACTAGAGCCTCCCTCCAGCTTAACTAGAGCCTCCCTCCAGCTTAACTAGAGCCTCCCTCCAGCTTAACAAGAGCCTCCCTCCAGCTTAACAAGAGCCTCCCTCCAGCTTAACAAGAGCCTTCCTCCAGCTTAACTAGAGCCTCCTCCAGCTAACTAGAGCCTCCCTCCAGCTTAACTAGAGCCTCCCTCCAGCTTAACAAGAGCCTCCCTCCAGCTTAACTAGAGCCTCCTCCAGCTTAACAAGAGCCTCCCTCCAGCTTAACAAGAGCCTTCCTCCAGCTTAACTAGAGCCTCCCTCCAGCTTAACTAGAGCCTCCCTCCAGCTTAACAAGAGCCTCCCTCCAGCTTAACAAGAGCCTTCCTCCAGCTTAACTAGAGCCTCCCTCCAGCTTAACTAGAGCCTTCTCTTCCTCCGTCACCACCACCACCACAACCGCTGCCTTCAACCATTCTGAATTTTCCACACGACTGACCTTCATAGAAAAAAAATCGATGACAAAAATGAAGGTTCCCTCGCAGACGCCAGAATAAAACTCTACTTTTCCTATTTTGTTTTTCCATCGCGGCTGGAACAATGTACCAGCAACACTGTGTTGCTCTCCACCAACAATATTAATGGTGTGATTTACACGTGTCTTAAAACTACCCAGAGTTCTGAGGATTGTGTTTATTCCAATGTGAACATTTCAATAAGAACTGCACTAATCACAAGGGAAACGCTAAACTCTCAAGGGTCTTGTTTACAAAAAAATAAAACGTGTTTTTCTTTTTTTTTAACGGTTCCTAGATATGTTTGACGTATGTGTACATATTCATACGTCTAAAACGTGTGCGTCTTGTGTGTGTGTGTGTGTGTGTGTGTGTGTGTGTGTGTGTGTGCACGTGTGTCAGTGCGTGTGATTGTACGTTGAGGGGAGGAGGGCACTGGGTGTGCCCGACTTCTCTGCATCAAAGATTCCAAGACATTCAGTGCTTTTAGAGGTCTCTGATCTGGCTCGCTTCTCTGCTTCCTTCTTGTTATTCTGTGACACGTGCGCCTCCACACTCAACATACCAGAAAGGCAAAAGAAATCTTGGTAGGAACTGTTCTGAGGGATTAAAACATTCACACGAGAACAATGTTACTTCTCTCTGCTTCTAAACATTCACACTTCGACAACACTACCTTCTCTCCCCGACTACAAACATTCACACATCGACAACACTACCTTCGTCTCCCCGACTACAAACATTCACACAGCGACAACACTACCTTCCTCTCCCCGACTACAAACATTCACACATCGACAACACTACCTTCGTCTCCCCGACTACAAACATTCACACAGCGACAACACTACCTTCCTCTCCCCGACTACAAACATTCACACATCGACAACACTACCTTCGTCTCCCCGACTACAAACATTCACACAGCGACAACACTACCTTCCTCTCCCCGACTACAAACATTCACACGAGAACAATGTTACTTCTCTCTGCTTCTAAACATTCACACAGCGACAACACTACCTTCCTCTCCCCGACTACAAACATTCACACAGCGACAACACTACCTTCCTCTCCCCGACTACAAACATTCACACATCGACAACACTACCTTCGTCTCCCCGACTACAAACATTCACACAGGGACAACACTACCTTTCCCTCCCCGACTATAAACATTCACACAGGAACAATGTTACTTTCCCCTGCCCTCAAACATTCTCACAGCAGCAACAATACTGCCTTCCCCGTCTTCAAAACATTCATGCAGCAACAATACTACCACCTACTCCAAACATTCTCACAGAAATGCCACTCCCCCCTCCCCTCCAAAAACATTCATTCGGAAACAATGCAATTCCCAACTCCCCATCCTAAAAAAAAATACAAATCGCCAACTTGGCATGATAACACAACTCTAATTCCTTACTTTCACTGTCTAACGTTTGTGTGTGTGTGCTCACCTATTTGTACTCACCTATTTGTGGTTGCAGGGGTCGATTCATAGCTCCTGGCCCCGCCTCTTCACTGATTGCTACTAGGTCCTCTCTCTCCCTGCTGCATGAGCTTTATCAAACCTAGTCTTAAAACTATGTATGGTTCCTGCCTCCACTACGTCACTTTCTAGGCTATTCCACTTCCTGACAACTCTATGAATGAAGAAATACTTCCTAACATCCCTTTGACTCATAGGAGTCTTCAACTTCCAACTGTGACCCCTTGTTTCTGTGTCCCCTCTCTGGAACATCTTGTCTCTGTCCACCTTATCTATTCCTCGCAGTATTTTATATGTCGTTATCATGTCTCCCCTAACACTCCTGTCCTCTAGTGTCGTCAGGCCGATTTCCCTTAACCTTTCTTCGTAGGACAATCCCCTTAGCTCTGCGACTAGTCTTGTTGCAAACCTCTGCACTTTCTCTAATTTCTTGACGTGCTCGACCAGGTGTGGGTTCCAAACTGGTGCTGCATACTCCAGTATGGGCCTGACGTGTGTGTGTATTACATTTATTTTAGAAAGGTAATGTGATAGAGAACGTGTGGTATACCTGGACAGGGTTTCGGGGGTCAACACCCCGGGGTGACAGAGAATGAGTATGGGGAGAGGACGAGTGGGAGGGGAGGGAGAATGATAAGTAATGATAGAAGGAGAACATAAAGGAGAAGGATATAGAAGGGGGTAAAAAAATGAGACAGAGCGAACGACAAAGGAAGAGAGAAGAAATGTGAGAGAAGAAAGCGGGAACGAGAGAAATGTAAATGAACGAAAGAAAAGAGAAGAGAGAAGCAAAGAGAAAGAATAAAGAAAAGAGAATGAGAAAGAGGGTGGAAGAGAGAGAGACTGGACTCAGGAAGACCTTGTCATTGAATATAGAAACATTCCACCACCCCTCCATCAATACCCCCACCACTCCTTCATTAATACCCCACCACTCCTTCATCAATACCCCCACCACTCCTCCATCAACACCCCACCACTCCTCCATCAATACCCCCACCACACCTTCATAAATACCCCACCACTCCTCCACCAATACCCCCACCACTCCTTCATCAATAACCCACCATTCCTCCATCAATACTCCACCACTCCTCCATCAAAACCTCCATCAATACCCCACAACTCCTCTACCAATACCCCCACCACTCCTCCATCAATACCTTCACCAATCCTCCAATACCCCACCACACCTCCACCAGTACCCCCACCACTCCACCAGTACCCCCACCACTCCACCAGTACCCCCACCACTCCACCAGTACCCCCACCACGCCTCCACTAACACTCCTAACTTCATTACCCCTCAATGTCACTATTCATCACCATTTTTACTTACTCTTATTTTACAAACTTAACATCGTCGTCCAATCACGAAAAAGAAAAGTTAATTGAACTTTCTTACGTATTTAAAACGCCGGTCAAGCAAACTGTTTTATGACACCACCAGCAATCGATATTGTTTTTTTTATTTACCTATACGTTATTTAAGACAGTATATGTATATATATATGTATATATATATATATATATATATATATAGGTGGGGATACTGGTGGAGTGGTGGGGGTACTAACTCCGTCGTAAAGTACTGGTTACTTTGATACAGAGTTTGCAGGTTCGAGTCCTGCTGTGGACGTAGATATAATGTTTATATATATATATATATATATATATATATATATATATATATATATATATATATATATATATATTTGTCGTGCCGAATAGGTAAAACTGGTCAATTAGCAAGAACTCATTTAAAATTAAGTCCTTTCTAAAATTTTCTCTTATACCTTTAAATATATATATATTTTTCATTTAAGTTAATGTAAAAATTAATAATTTTGTACCAAAAGAACCTTAGAAAACTTACCTAACCTTATTATAACAAGCTCAATTTAATGTAGCCTAATCCAAATAAACATATTTTAGGTAAGTTTACAATAATTTAATAAACAGTCAAATATATTTTTTACGCTAGGGTCAGAATGATTTTTGCCAAATTGTGTATGCAATAATTTCGCTAAATTTTTTACATAAATATATATCTTTAAACGTATAATAGAAAATTTTAGAAAGGACTTTATTTTAAATGAGTTCTTGGTAATTGACCAGTTTTATCTATTCGGCACGACATAATATATTGGTCAATAGCACAAATATACCCACGTGGAGACAATAAAACAGGAAATATATTTGGTACAGTAAATTTCGTCTTCGCAATAAGGTTTATATATTTCGCCCTCACATTGAGAGTGAATCTGCTGACAAGGACCTCATTACCAGACCGAAAATATAGAGTAATCATTTTAAATATTGTTTTGTCTCCATGGGGGTATACTTGTGTCATAATCTACCTTATTATCTTGGTATGTCATGGAGTGCTTAACATCTAGTGCAGGTGTGGAGTACAAACGTCTGGTGCAGGTATGGAGCGCTTAACATCTAGTGCAGGTGTGGAGTACTAACGTATGGTGCAGATGTGGAGTACTAACGTCTGGTGCAGATGTGGAGTACTAACGTCTGGTGCAGATGTGGAGTACTAACGTCTGGTGCAGATGTGGAGTACTAACGTCTGGTGCAGATGTGGAGTACTAACGTCTGGTGCAGATGTGGAGTACTAACGTCTGGTGCAGATGTGGAGTACTAACGTCTGGTGCAGATGTGGAGTACTAACGTCTGGTGCAGGTTAAGAATATTATGTAGTAACCATGTAGGTATGGGGGAAGGGACAGTAATGTTGATTTCCGTCTTATTCCTTGAGAGAGGGTAATTCCCACGCACTAGTAACTCCACATAGAGATGAAACCTTCACAATTACCGCAGCTACTGAACACACACTGCACAGGTTTGGTGATATACTCAGCGCCCTACTGAAGTCTCTCAGCTCAGCCTGACAGATTTCCCTACCTGATGCATGAAACCCATCCTGTGTGATAGTCAATCACACAGGATGGGTTACACTCATCCTGTGTGATAGTCAATCACACAGGATGGGTTACATACATAATGCGTGACATTCCATCACAAGATTAATTATATACATCCTGTGTCATATTCCATCATACAGGATAGATTACATACATACTGTATCATATTCAATCACACAGGATAAATTACATACATACTCTATCATATTCAATCACACAGGATAAATTACATACGTCATGTGTCATATTCCATCACAGGATGTACGTAACCCATCCTGCGTGATGGACTATAACATAGAAACATAGCTAGCTTTCGTTTCCACTGTATAAATATAATATAGAATAAGACAGCAGCACACTGCTGATATACACGAACCAACATCCTGTCGATAAGTTTAAAGACAAGGACAACTTGCTTAAGAAGGTTATATTAAGACAACCTGTCTTACCAAACTTGTGTTTATCTATACACTGCTCGTGTACCCACTTTTGTGAAATAATAAAAAACCTGACTAGTTTTACTTTCAATAAGGTAAGTGTAACAGAGAGGACACGAACAGTGCACAATAGGTAATTTACATTCAGTGACGGATATAACTTTTAAGTTGTCACCCACAATAACCATTTATCTGTGCCAAATTAACAAGTATTTTATTTCTACTGACAGGGGAACCATTCGCAAAATTGTGCATGGAATGTATACAAACAATGAATGTTATATTACCAACCACTGAGGCAGAAGAGACATTCTGAATGTTATATTACCAACTACTGAGGCAGGAGAGACATTCTGAATGTTATATTACCAACTACTGAGGCAGAAGAGACATTCTGAATGTTATATTACCAACCACTGAGGTAGGAGAGACATTCTGAATGTTGTATTACCAACTACTGAGGCAGGAGAGATATTCTGAATGTTATATTACCAACCACTGAGGCAGGAGAGACATTCTGAATGTTGTATTACCAACCACTGAGGCAGGAGAGACATTCTGAATGTTGTATTACCAACCACTGAGGCAGGAGAGACATTCTGAATGTTATATTACCAACCACTGAGGCAGGAGAGACATTCTGAATGTTATATTACCAACCACTGAGGCAGGAGAGACATTCTGAATGTTGTATTACCAACCACTGAGGCAGGAGAGACATTCTGAATGTTATATTACCAACTTCTGAGGCAGGAGAGACATTCTGAATGTTATATTACCAACCACTGAGGCAGGAGAGACATTCTGAATGTTGTATTACCAACCACTGAGGCAGGAGAGACATTCTGAATGTTATATTACCAACTTCTGAGGCAGGAGAGACATTCTGAATGTTATATTACCAACCACTGAGGCAGGAGAGACATTCTGAATGTTGTATTACCAACCACTGAGGCAGAAGAGACATTCTGAATGTTATATTACCAACCACTGAGGCAGGAGAGACATTCTGAATGTTATATTACCAACCACTGAGGCAGGAGAGACATTCTGAATGTTATATTACCAACTTCTGAGGCAGGAGAGACATTCTGAATGTTATATTACCAACCACTGAGGCAGGAGAGACATTCTGAATGTTGTATTACCAACCACTGAGGCAGAAGAGACATTCTGAATGTTATATTACCAACCACTGAGGCAGGAGAGACATTCTGAATGTTATATTACCAACCACTGTTACCACACATCTCATTCTTCACTTCCGAAGATGGAGTGTGGGGATACTAACGTAGGGATAACGGTATGCCCCGCGATGCCACACGTAAGCCGCGGCATCACAGGGTATACCGCCCACTTATCATTATTAATTATAACTATTTACGTTAACCTTAACAAAATACCCAATGTTGGTTAGGATTTACATCTTGCCAAGAATCAAGAAACTTCCTTGGATCAAACCTTGTTACTTCCAGTTTCTGGGGCTTTGTATGAACCACCCTACGGGTTTACCGCTCTGTGATTATCGTAATCCACCTAACTTTTTCAAAGTTTTGTTGGGAACTTGCAAGAATGTGAGTGAGGTGAGGAGACTGACCGAGGCCAGAGGCACCTGTCTTGTTTGTTGTGTGACCTGATTACCTGTGCCTCGTTACCTGTGTCTCGTTACCTGTGCCTCGTTACCTGTGTCTCGTTACCTGTGCCTCGTTACCTGTGCCTCGTTACCTGTGCCTCGTTACCTGTGTCTCGTTACCTGTGTGTGATTACTAGTCAGTACCTGTGTGCGATTATTTATGCGTTTGACTATCACTCTGCCTTTACGTACGCGTAATTCACTTAAGAGTTACCCTTCCCATTCCCAGCTGCTGTATGATCCTTACGGGTTTAGTGCTACCTCGTGAGGTATTCAACGGTGCTCAGCTATATGTGTAAATAGTACAAAACAACCGTAGGACGAGATGAGTGATAGCTCTAGGCCGTTCATGTTGCAATCAACACATCATAAAGGGCTTGCAATATTGCAGAAATGAGTAGGAAGTCTAAGCAGATTAGTTCATGGGAACGTTGTAGCTCAAATGATGTGTAAAAGAATACATAATACATTAATGACGCATCTCCATCACTATACACAGACAGAGAGGCTGATGGTGGCACTGGTCTAGGCATCGTGGCACTACTCGAGGCTTCCAGAGCATAATTATATTTTTCATACCCAGGCACTCGGGTGTATTAACGTTGCACAATGTTTGACTCTTGGTACAAAAACTCATGAATTATTCAACAGACTTGGAGTGTTTTTTTCAAGAAAGTTTTTAATACTGCAGGAAGGTGACACTTGAGGGTGGAGGGTGAGTGGAGATAGGTGACGACCGTTCACCCAGAGTGGAGACCGAGTGTTAAGGGTGTAGTGGAGACGAGACACAGATGACCACCATCCACCTAGAATGCTAAGTGTTGTATAATGTGATTGTCTATTATTCTAGCACAGCCTGTGTCAGAAAACATTATCACGGTTATAAACAGAAAAGCGCTTCTACACACAGTATTAAAACATCTTGTACAAATATGTTCACAGTCTCCATGAAAAACAATTATCACAGTCAAGAAAGTAGCTGAACACCTGATTCTAAATACTATATCCATCCTAAATGTATCAACCCTCGTATGATACTTAGTCCAACACCCGACAATATACATATAAAAACTGTACTATATCTACATGTAAAAATAAAAACTATATAAATGTACAAATGTTACAGAGAGGAAGTGCCACACACATAAAGGACTGTGTACATACAACATTAACTCTCACAAATAAACATGTTACTTGAAACCAAGTCCAGACAAAACATAATATTGAAAAATGTGCTTGTGTGTGTTGGGGGGGGGGGGGTAGGCCGCGTGTTATGAGTACTGCTGAGCAGCAGCAGCAGCAGCAGTCGCCGCCGCCGCCGCCGCCGCCGCCGCCGCAGCTGCAGCAGCAGCAGCAGCAGCAGCAGCAGCAGCAGGAGGAGGAGGAGGAGGAGGAGGAGGAGGAGGAGGAACAGCAGCTCAGAATGGTGACCCTTGCTCCTAGAGGAAGAGTTAACAATGAAGTTAGTCCAAAATAAAAATAATAAGCTCCTCCACCCGCTGGTTAAACACTAGTTTGCTACTCCTGTGTCTTGGTTAAGCTAGATAAATTTTAGCAGGCGTCTACTAGGAGCAACGTAATTAGTTAACCTATACTATACAGTGGTATAAACCGACCCTTATATTATACAATGTTTTGGCAAAATTTTTATAATAGTATCGTACAGCATATATATATATATATATATATATATATATATATATATATATTGAGGAAAAGAGGTGGTGGAGAGTGTCAGGTGACGGCCACCCACCCGGGTAACTGGTAAATTCCACCACAGGTGAGAACATCTTAACCTCAAGACCCAGCTACACTCCAATGCTCTTCCCGACCTCAACCTCACGCTCTTGCTAATACTCCATTTATTGCTGCACCTCTGTCTTCCCCACGTGTTCTCTCTCTCTCTCTCCCCTTCGAAATCTTTCGTTCCAGTTCTCTCGTTCAAACTCTCAAACTTTCTCATGCTTCCCCCTCAAGCTCTCTTGCTTGCGCCCTATTTTCCGCGCGCAGGATAACTCGCGCAAGTGCTCACTCTCGCGCACCTTAAATCCCGCGCTCACAACCACCATAAACAGTAATGGAACCCCAAACACTATGAGAATCTAACATGGAGTAAACATCTGAGGTTTTGTTGAGAAGTGTACACCGGCTGCTTTATGTACTCTTTCACACGAGTCCTACTACCATGCCTGAGTCCTGCTACCATGCCTGAGTCCTGCTACCATGCCTTAGTCCTGTCACCATGCCTGAGTCCTGCTACCATGCCTGAGTCCTACTACCATGCCTTAGTCCTGCTACCATGCCTGAGTCCTACTACCATTCCTGAGAGTCCTGCTACCATGCCTGAGTCCTGCTCCCATGCCTTAGTCCTGCTACCATGCCTTAGTCCTGCTACCATGCCTTAGTCCTGCTACCATGCCTTAGTCCTACTACCATGCCTGAGTCCTGCTACCATGCCTTAGTCCTACTACCATGCCTGAGTCCTGCTACCATGCCTGAGTCCTGCTACCATGCCTTAGTCCTGCTACCATGCCTGAGTCCTGCTACCATGCCTTAGTCCTGCTACCATGCCTGAGTCCTGCTACCATGCCTGAGTCCTGCTACCATGCCTTAGTCCTGATACCATGCCTGAGTCCTGCTACCATGCCTTAGTCCTGCTACCATGCCTGAGTCCTACTACCATTCCTGAGAGTCCTGCTACCATGCCTGAGTCCTGCTACCATGCCTGAGTCCTGCTACCATGCCTTAGTCCTGTCACCATGCCTTAGTCCTGTCACCATGCCTGAGAGTCCTGCTACCATGCCTAAGAGTCCTGCCATGATGCCTGAGAGTCCTGCCACCATGCCTGAGAGTCGTGCCACCATGCCTCAGTCCTGTCACCATGCCTCAGTCCTGTCACCATGCCTGAGAGTCCTGCTACCATGCCTGAGAGTCCTGCCACCATGCCTGAGAGTCGTGTCACCATGCCTGAGTCCTGTCACCATGCCTGAGTCCTGTCACCATGCCTGAGAGTCCTGCTACCATACCTGAGAGTCGTGCCACCATGCCTCGGGAAGGGGAACTTGCGTGAGCACTTACCCCCTCCCCCTTACCCCCTCCTCTGAAAATGACACAAGAGCATGCAAATGCAAATCCTCCTAACATTTATTGGTTATCTTGGCTTAAGTCAGTAATTCTCAACCAGGGGTAAATTTACCCCTTAGGGGGAAAATTTACCCCTTAGTAGGTAAAAAATTACATGGCAAGGGGTAAATATTTGATGTTATTTTTGTGAAAAAACTGAATAATTGAATTTTTTTCTGACCTTCTTGTTTTTCTGTCTCTTTATGATGGAGATATTTTTTTTGTATGGAGGTAAGGGAGTAAATGGAGAAATACATCAAGCCGAGGTAGATAACGATGGAGGAAAAGTTGAGAATCCTTGGTTTAAGCCCAGATGGTTCAGCACCTGGGCTGCCTCCCTGTAAACACCCGCCACCTTGACTCACACTTAATGTTTAAGCAACGGGGCAGTGGTCTTCAAAGTGACAAGCAACGGGGCAGTGGTCTTCAAAGTGACAAGCAACGGGGCAGTGGTCTTCAAAGTGACAAGCAACGGGGCAGTGGTCTTCAAAGTGACAAGCAACGGGGCAGTGGTCTTCAAACTGACAAGCAACGGGGCAGTGGTCTTCAAAGTGACAAGCAACGGGGCAGTGGTCTTCAAAGTGACAAGCAACGGGGCAGTGGTCTTCAAAGTGACAAGCAACGGGGCAGTGGTCTTCAAATAAATCGGGATTTTTTTTTCCATGGGGAAGAGGCTGGGGACGGGTACATCCATCACCAGGGGAGGGGGGGCATCACGTGCCCAGCTCAACCTCCACCATCAATTCTGGTTGCCATGGCAACGCCCCTTCAGTCTGTAATTGATATTTTCCCAAAATACAGTAATTTACTTCTTTTTACTAGTTTAGTTATTAAAGCAAATTCAATACAAGAGTCACTTTGCGCGCACACACACACACACACAGCGCCTCCATGCACGCCTGCATGCACGCCTCCATGCACGCCTCCATGCACGCCTGCATGCACGCCTGCACGAACGCACAGTACTTTGAGCAACAAAAGTTGAATTTTTTTTTATAAAGCCAATACAATTCAGTGATTATATCTGGCGTCACCTGCTTACTTAGTCTTCCCGCACATCATAATATAGTCTCACCTTTATGTATTATTGTATTTATTGGTGTTAATGTATGTTAAAATTAGTTAAATTTGGTTGACATTAGCGTCACTTAACCTGACTTAAATATGGTGAGTAGAGACAATGGTTTTAGCACATAAAACAGAAAGTTAATGTTGATGTTATGGCATCTTGGAACACAGTGTTATAGTGCCAGAAAACATTATTTCTTTGAATACTGAGAGGAGGAGGAGATACAGTGTGCCAATCAGTGACGAGGATTTAGAGTCACTAAAATCAGAGCAGGTCTCAGAAAGTTGATAAAGTGCACATGTCCCACTATACACTATACACGTACCATGTCCACAGTGCTGACGAAGATAATCACGAGAAAATGGTGGCACACCTAGAGATAAATGCCATCATTAAGATAAAATACCGTCATGGCACTCCACTATCTGCTGGAATTTGAAAATACAATAACTAAAATAAAGCAAGAAAGACAGATATTGGGAGACTGAATGTTCTTGGACTGAGAGAAAACGTTGGACATACCATACCGAAGACCGATTCACAAACTGAAAGAAATGTCAGGCATAGAAGGAAAGGCACTTTAATGGGTCTAGGAAAACTTTAAGAAGAGAAGACAAAGAGTGATGGAAAGATAAGTATAATAATGACAAAGGCAGAGTGGGGCTCGTGAAGGATCAGTTCAAGAGCAGATAATACTGATGGGGCTAAATGATTTACCAGAGGGAATCATCCTATTGTTTTCTAATAATGTGGAGCTAATGATAAGAAATAGAACGTTAGAGGAAAGAAACAGACTCCAGGGAGATTGGGAAAGGCGGCAATGGTGGTCAAAGAAATGACCACTGAACTCCAATCGCAACCAACCAGCCAGTCAGCAAAACAGTCAGCCAGTCAGCAAAACAGTCAGCAAGCCAACTAATCAACCAGCCAGCAGCGAGGTGTCCACTATAACTATACCAACAAATGCCAGTGTGTGATATTCCCTGAGTATTTACCGCCTGTGGTTACCTTTCCAGAAGTCAGCAACACTAAACGTCCAAATTAACATCTGGAAGGTTTCCAGTAACACCTCACAGATAAACCAACTATATTCTTTTTATCCCTTTCCTTTTTCTTTGTGTGTTTCCACTAGTCAATGGAAGGAGCGTCAATATGAGGCCACAACGGCCTCATATTTTCCCTGAATATTGGCACCTCCGTCACACGGCTCAGTTAAGTTTAGATAACAAAAGCAAACGAGGAAGTAAATTATCCTGGAATAAGAAAAGAGGAAGATAATGACCATAAATAGGAAGGAAGGCCACAAGTTGCTTATCGCACACCATCCTGGGGAAAAAAAAAAGACACGACTTAAACTGGTGGTATCTTTCATACACGTTCCGCACACGATAGTGATCCTCTTTTGTTATTGTAAACTTTTGTGGCAGGTGCTGCGGTAGCTCGTGAGGCAGGCCCTGCGGTAGCTCGTGAGAAAGTTCCTGTAGTAGGTGCTGCGGTAGCTCGTGAGGCAGGTCCTGCGGTAGCTCGTGAGGCAGGCCCTGCGGTAGCTCGTGAGGCAGGACCTGCAGTAGCTCGTGAGAAAGTTCCTGTAGTAGGTGCTGCGGTAGCTCGTGAGGCAGGCCCTGTGGTAGCTCGTGAGGCAGGACCTGCAGTAGCTCGTGAGAAAGTTCCTGTAGTAGGTGCTGCGGTAGCTCGTGAGGCAGGTCCTGCGGTAGCTCGTGAGGCAGGTCCTGCGGTAGCACGTGAGGCAGGTCCTGCGGTAGCTCGTGAGGCAGGCCCTACGGTAGCTCGTGAGGCAGGTCCTGCGGTAGCTCGTGAGGCAGGTCCTGCGGTAGCTCGTGAGGCAGGCCCTACGGTAGCTCGTGAGGCAGGTCCTGCGGTAGCTCGTGAGGCAGGCCCTGCGGTAGCTCGTGAGGCAGGCCCTGCGGTAGCTCGTGAGGCAGGACCTGCAGTAGCTCGTGAGAAAGTTCCTGTAGTAGGTGCTGCGGTAGCTCGTGAGGCAGGTCCTGCGGTAGCTCGTGAGGCAGGTCCTGCGGTAGCTCGTGAGGCAGGTCCTGCGGTAGCTCGTGAGGCAGGTCCTGCGGTAGCACGTGAGGCAGGCCCTGCGGTAGCTCGTGAGGCAGGCCCTACGGTAGCTCGTGAGGCAGGTCCTGCGGTAGCTCGTGAGGCAGGCCCTGCGGTAGCTCGTGAGGCAGGACCTGCAGTAGCTCGTGAGAAAGTTCCTGTAGTAGGTGCTGCGGTAGCTCGTGAGGCAGGTCCTGCGGTAGCTCAGAGGCAGGTCCTGCGGTAGCTCGTGAGGCAGGTCCTGCGGTAGCTCGTGAGGCAGGTCCTGCGGTAGCTCGTGAGGCAGGCCCTGCGGTAGCTCGTGAGGCAGGTCCTGCGGTAGCACGTGAGGCAGGCCCTGCGGTAGCTCGTGAGGCAGGCCCTACGGTAGCTCGTGAGGCAGGTCCTGCGGTAGCTCGTGAGGCAGGCCCTGCGGTAGCTCGTGAGGCAGGCCCTGCGGTAGCTCGTGAGGAAGGACCTGCAGTAGCTCGAGAAAGTTCCTGTAGTAGGTGCTGCGGTAGCTCGTGAGGCAGGTCCTGCGGTAGCTCGTGAGGCAGGTCCTGCGGTAGCTCGTGAGGCAGGTCCTGCGGTAGCTCGTGAGGCAGGTCCTGCGGTAGCTCGTGAGGCAGGCCCTGCGGTAGCTCGTGAGGCAGGCCCTGCGGTAGCTCGTGAGGCAGGACCTGCAGTAGCTCGTGAGAAAGTTCCTGTAGTAGGTGCTGCGGTAGCTCGTGAGGCAGGTCCTGCGGTAGCTCGTGAGGCAGGTCCTGCGGTAGCTCGTGAGAAAGTTCCTGTAGTAGGTGCTGCGGTAGGTCGTGAGGCAGGTCCTGTAGCAGGTCCTGCGGTAACTATCATAAACTGTTATAAATCACGGGCCACCATAACACTACACTTCCATCCGCACGAAACTGTAATAACTGCATCAACCCCCACACTGTATGTCCCCGATAAATACTGTAATCAAGGGCAAGTGCTATACCATAGGGGGTCATACAGTGCCTGGGAAATAGGGGGTAATCAAGTTTGACTCAAAGGAAGAGGTCAGGTCTAATTCCATGGATAAAGAGCCCATCACCGGCATCAAGGTCGTATCCTATGATACAATTCAAGTTTCGTACTTCGCTTCCTTCCGCGACTCAACTCTCAAGAGACTTGATGAATAAGAAACATGTGTAAAACTTGGGTATCTTTACGGCCCAGAGGTTTCGCTTGTACAACACTTTCAATCGAATACAGGTAAACATAACACTTGAGACAGTAGTAGTAGTAGTGGGTAAATGGACACAGATGCAACTAATGTGACATTTTATTGTGGTTTGATAAAACTCCAGGAGAGCAAAACGCTGCCACAATAAAATATCACATTAGTTGCAACTGTGTCCATTAACCTAACATTTTGTCGGTAATTCTACCATTATTACTAGTAAAAGTAGTAGTAATTTTGACGTGATCAGTCCGTCAGCTTTGGTAGGAGGTGGTCAGTTCCTCAAGCCTTTTAAAACTCTTAAGTTGTGGATGACATTAGTAAGCCTTAACAGCTTTTATTTAAAGTACCTCACACACTCACCTTTCCCACGACTCGCCTTAATAATTGCGTCACTTCTCCCTGCACATCTCAAGGCTACTCTCCCTACTGCCATCTTCATTAAACAACGTTCAGAAACACTGCAATGAAACCACAACCACTGGACTTGACACTCTCAGAGAGACAGCAGTGGCTGGAATAAGAAACTTTAAGGGAAAGGTAGGATATTTCATAGTTCTTTATACCGTCTAAAGAAAGTAGTTAATTTATGCAAATTCTTAGATGAGTTAGGTCAATTAAGATAGTTTATGGTACGTAAATTTTGCGAGATTAAGTTAAGGTCCTAGATTAGTTTTGGTGCAAAAATTACAAAAGGTTATATTAAAATTTTTCATAACTTCATACGATTGTTTTATTTGAGGAAGGAAGACAATCTTCATGTTATCTAATGTTAGTGCAGGACACCCAGAGGTGCATGTCTGTCAGTGTATACACCGAGAGGTGCATGTATATCAGTGCCCCGTGGCCGGGTGGCAAAAGCTCTCGCTTCACACGGTGAGGGTCCGGGTTCGATTCCCGGCGTGTTTCCTTACACCAGTTGTCTATGTTCACCCATCAGTAAAATGGGTACTTGGGTGTTAGTGGACTGGTGTGGGTCGCATCCTGGGACAAAACTGACCTAATTTGCCAGAAATGCTCTGCATAACAAGCGGCTTTCTATATAGTAGTATGTCATTGATGTCAGCTTGGCCTGTATACCTTGTACTTGTGGTAAAGATAGTATTATTATTGTACACCGAGAGGTGCATATCTATCATATGTTGAGAGTTAAACCCTACTTTAGGCATTATAGTATTCTTGACTATTGGTGAAAAAGTTACGTGCATCTGAGTGACCCTCGTGCAGTCGATAGGCTTGACACCCCATTAACCAACCAGCCACTGCGGGTCACTATACTACGTGTGTAAGACGACGCTTGAGACGACGTGTAAACACACACAGGAGGTGCCACTGTGGCACTGTTTGCTCAGTGGTTATTGGGTGCTCCATAACCGTCTGCCTGAGCGCGACAGTAATGCCCCAGAGCCATAACAGAGATGAACCAGCCGCCATTCCGCGCCATTTAATGGAGCATCGCCAAGCGCAAGAGAGGAACGCCTCTAATGTTATTGTTATCGCCTTTTACAGCCTCGTTTCACACTGGTCGAGGTCCATAATGGTTCAAAGTTGGGCTCAGAGTGACTGGCTGAAATTATGTAATTGTTCCCTCTTTCACAGCTCCAACCTGGGAATTACCAGTGGTCCAGTGTTAGTTTGGTCACCCACCTCCAGTGACGGTACACTGCGCGCACCTTCAGCGACGATACACTGCGCGCACCTTCAGCGACGATACACTGCACTCGGCTGCAGCAGCGGTACACTGCACTAGGCTGCAGCAGTGATACACTGCACTAGGCTGCAGCAGCGGTACACTGCACTAGGCTGCAGCAGTGATACACTACACTTGGCTGCAGGAGCGGTACACTGCACTAGGCTGCAGCAGTGATACACTACACTTGGCTGCAGGAGCGGTACACTGCACTAGGCTGCAGCAGTGATACACTGCACTCGGCTGCAGCAGTGATACACTGCACTCGGCTGCAGTAGCGGTACACTGCACTAGGCTGCAGCAGCGGTACACTGCACTAGGCTGCAGCAGTGATACACTGCACTAGGCTGCAGCAGCGGTACACTGCACTCGGCTGCAGCAGTGGTACACTGCACTCGGCTGCAGCAGCGGTACACTGCACTAGGCTGCAGCAGTGATACACTGCACTCGGCTGCAGCAACGGTACACTGCACTTGGCTGCAGCAGTGGTACACTGCACTCGGCTGCAGCAGTGGTACACTGCACTCGGCTGCAGCAGTGGTACACTGCACTAGGCTGCAGCAGTGATACACTACACTTGGCTGCAGCAGTGGTACACTGCACTCGGCTGCAGCAGTGGTACACTGCACTCGGCTGCAGCAGTGGTACACTGCACTCGGCTGCAGCAGTGGTACACTGCACTCGGCTGCAGCAGTGGTACACTGCACTCGGCTGCAGCAGTGGTACACTGCACTCGGCTGCAGCAGTGGTACACTGCACTCGGCTGCAGCAGTGGTACACTGCACTCGGCTGCAGCAGTGGTACACTGCACTCGGCTGCAGCAGTGGTACACTGCACTCGGCTGCAGCAGTGGTACACTGCACTGGCTGCAGCAGTGGTACTGCACTAGGCTGCAGCAGTGATACACTACACTTGGCTGCAGCAGTGGTACACTGCACTCGGCTGCAGCAGTGGTACACTGCACTTGGCTGCAGCAGTGGTACACTGCACTCGGCTGCAGCAGTGGTACACTGCACTCGGCTGCAGCAGTGGTACACTGCACTCGGCTGCAGCAGTGGTACACTGCACTCGGCTGCAGCAGTGGTACACTGCACTCGGCTGCAGCAGTGGTACACTGCACTCGGCTGCAGCAGTGGTACACTGCACTCGGCTGCAGCAGTGGTACACTGCACTAGGCTGCAGCAGTGATACACTACACTTGGCTGCAGCAGTGGTACACTGCACTCGGCTGCAGCAGTGGTACACTGCACTGGCTGCAGCAGTGGTACACTGCACTAGGCTGCAGCAGTGGTACACTGCACTCGGCTGCAGCAGTGGTACACTGCACTCGGCTGCAGCAGTGGTACACTGCACTCGGCTGCAGCAGTGGTACACTGCACTGGCTGCAGCAGTGGTACACTGCACTCGGCTGCAGCAGTGGTACACTGCACTCGGCTGCAGCAGTGGTACACTGCACTCGGCTGCAGCAGTGGTACACTGCACTCGGCTGCAGCAGTGGTACACTGCACTCGGCTGCAGCAGTGGTACACTGCACTCGGCTGCAGCAGTGGTACACTGCACTCGGCTGCAGCAGTGGTACACTGCACTCGGCTGCAGCAGTGGTACACTGCACTCGGCTGCAGCAGTGGTACACTGCACTCGGCTGCAGCAGTGGTACACTGCACTTGGCTGCAGCAGTGGTACACTGCACTTGGCTGCAGCAGTGGTACACTGCACTAGGCTGCAGCAGTGATACACTACACTTGGCTGCAGCAGTGGTACACTGCACTCGGCTGCAGCAGTGGTACACTGCACTCGGCTGCAGCAGTGGTACACTGCACTAGGCTGCAGCAGTGATACACTAAACTCAGCTCAGCGACACCATCATTAGCAGTCACTGTAAGAGGCAGCATCATCAACACAGTCAGAGGCAGCATCATCAACACAGTCAGAGGCAGCATCATCAACACAGTCAGAGGCAGCATCATCAACACAGTCAGAGGCAGCATCATCAACACAGTCAGAGGCAGTATCATCAACACAGTCAGAGGCAGTATCATCAACACAGTCAGAGGCAGCATCATCAACACAGTCAGAGGCAGCATCATCAACACAGTCAGAGGCAGCATCATCAACACAGTCAGAGGCAGTATCATCAACACAGTCAGAGGCAGCATCATCAACACAGTCAGAGGCAGCAGCATCAACACAGTCAGAGGCAGTATCATCAACACAGTCAGAGGCAGTATCATCAACACAGTCAGAGGCAGCATCATCAACACAGTCAGAGGCAGCATCATCAACACAGTCAGAGGCAGCATCATCAACACAGTCAGAGGCAGTATCATCAACACAGTCAGAGGCAGCATCATCAACACAGTCAGAGGCAGCATCATCAACACAGTCAGAGGCAGTATCATCAACACAGTCAGAGGCAGCATCATCAACACAGTCAGAGGCAGCAGCATCAACACAGTCAGAGGCAGTATCATCAACACAGTCAGAGGCAGTATCATCAACACAGTCAGAGGCAGCATCATCAACACAGTCAGAGGCAGCATCATCAACACAGTCAGAGGCAGCATCATCAACACAGTCAGAGGCAGTATCATCAACACAGTCAGAGGCAGCATCATCAACACAGTCAGAGGCAGCAGCATCAACACAGTCAGAGACAGCATCATCAACACAGTCAGAGGCAGCATCATCAACACAGTCAGAGACAGCATCATCAACACAGTCAGAGGCAGCATCATCAACACAGTCAGAGGCAGCATCATCAACACAGTCAGAGGCAGCAGCATCAACATTCCCAACACACACTCCTGACAAGCCACACACAATTTGATGACATATGAAGTGGGCAAACAGTGAATTTTCTGCAGGCATATTAAAGATGCCACCTGACTACCAGGACATCCTCTATCAATACAACTCTCCAAGAGCTGGAGCCTCCTCCAGCATCCACACTCTGTACAGCGCGGAAGACATTACGGAAATAATAAAAAAAAGCTTGTTGTATTCTGCCTTAGGAGAATACAGCACAATAGAAACATAAATCAGCATACAACTTACAATATATAACAACAACATGCATCATCATTATTTAACAAACTTTGTTTATAGTGAGAAAGTTGATCCCCTCCAGACATGTCTGCCCAACACACAAGACATGTCTGCCCAACACACCAGACATGTCTGCCCAACACACAAGACATGTCTGCCCAACACACAAGACATGTCTGCCCAACACACAAGACATGTCTGCCCAACACACAAGACATGTCTGCCCAACACACCAGACATGTCTGCCCAACACACAAGACATGTCTGCCCAACACACCAGACATGCCTGCCCAACACACAAGACATGTCTGCCCAACACACAAGACATGTCTGCCCAACACACAAGACATGTCTGCCCAACACACAAGACATGTCTGCCCAACACACCAGACATGTCTGCCCAACACACCAGACATGTCTGCCCAACACACAAGACATGTCTGCCCAACACACAAGACATGTCTGCCCAACACACAAGACATGTCTGCCCAACACACCAGACATGTCTGCCCAACACACAAGACATGTCTGCCCAACACACCAGACATGTCTGCCCAACACACAAGACATGTCTGCCCAACACACCAGACATGTCTGCCCAACACACCAGACATGTCTGCCCAACACACAAGACATGTCTGCCAACACACCAGACATGTCTGCCAACACACCAGACATGTCTGCCCAACACACCAGACATGTCTGCCCAACACACAAGACATGCCTGCCCAACACACAAGACATGCCTGCCCAACACAAGACATGTCTGCCAACACACCAGACATGTCTGCCCAACACACAAGACATGTCTGCCCAACACACTACATGCCTGCCCAACACACAAGACATGTCTGCCCAACACACAAGACATGTCTGCCCAACACACCAGACATGTCTGCCCAACACACCAGACATGTCTGCCCAACACACAAGACATGTCTGCCCAACACACCAGACATGTCTGCCCAACACACCAGACATGTCTGCCCAACACACCAGACATGTCTGCCCAACACACAAGACATGCCTGCCCAACACACAAGACATGCCTGCCCAACACACAAGACATGTCTGCCCAACACACCAGACATGTCTGCCCAACACACAAGACATGTCTGCCCAACACATACATGCC
This sequence comes from Cherax destructor, assembly GCA_009830355.1. NCBI lineage: Eukaryota > Metazoa > Arthropoda > Malacostraca > Decapoda > Parastacidae > Cherax > Cherax destructor. Next base: position 212,954 of record WNWK01001270.1, on the reverse strand, counting down.
TGCCCAACACACAAGACATGTCTGCCCAACACACAAGACATGTCTGCCCAACACACCAGACATGTCTGCTCAACACACCTGCACACATGTCTGCCCAACACACAAGACATGTCTGCCCAACACACCAGACATGTCTGCCCAACACACAGACATGTCTGCCCAACACACATGTACATGTCTGCCCAACACACAAGACATGTCTGCCAACACACCAGACATGTCTGCCCAACACACCAGACATGTCTGCCCAACACACAGACATGTCTGCCCAACACACCAGACATGTCTGCCCATAAACACAAGACATGTCTGCCCAACACACCAGACATGTCTGCCCAACACACAAGACATGTCTGCCCAACACACAAGACATGTCTGCCCAACACACAAGACATGTCTGCCCAACACACAAGACATGTCTGCCCATCACACAAGACATGTCTGCCCAACACACAAGACATGTCTGCCCAACACACCAGACATGTCTGCCCAACACACCAGACATGTCTGCCAACACACAAGACATGTCTGCCCAACACACAAGACATGTCTGCCCAACACACAAGACATGTCTGCCAACACACAAGACATGTCTGCCCAACACACAAGACATGTCTGCCTCAACACACAAGACATGTCTGCCCAACACACAAGACATGCCTGCCCAACACACAAGACATGTCTGCCCAACACACAAGAAATGTCTGCCCAACACACCAGACATGTCTGCCCAACACACCAGACATGTCTGCCCAACACACCAGACATGTCTGCCCAACACACCAGACATGCCTGCCCAACACACAAGACATGTCTGCCCAACACACAAGACATGTCTGCCCAACACACAAGACATGTCTGCCCAACACACAAGACATGTCTGCCCAACACACAAGACATGTCTGCCCAACACACCAGACATGCCTGCCCAACACACAAGACATGTCTGCCCAACACACAAGACATGTCTGCCCAACACACAAGACATGTCTGCCCAACACACAAGACATGTCTGCCCAACACACAAGACATGCCTGCCCAACACACACAAAGCGACAGTAACCGTCTGGGTACAGCATCGTGCTGACTACAGTAATGATGAAAAGGCACAGGTGCTGAGCAAGCTTTGATACAGCTCCACATAGAGCGCAACTATGTGACAATGAGAGCTTCACCTGTACATTGTCCCTCTCCTCCTTCAGAACCAACGTCTCTCCTACGCTCACACATCACCACTTGTTTAAGTCGTGTCACGTGTAAAACATTTTTTTCCAGTTGATATATTATTATCACCAATTTATACCATAAAGAATATTTATTCCACACATTGGGTGTAAAACACAACACCACAACAACAACAGCAGCAGCATCAGCATCAGCAGCAGCAGCAGCAGAAGAAGAAGCAGCAGCAGCAACAGCTGCAGTAGTCACCTCCTATACAATCAATTTTCGTCAACATGTCTGTGGTCAGCTGCTGTGGCGTGAACAAGATAATATCCATCCTGTCGCGCGAGGTTCCGTGTCCTCTTCCTCTGGCTCTTGTCCTCTCTAACTCCTTGTCTTCTCCTCCTCCTCCTTGCCTGCATTCCTAACGTCTCATCCTTCTTTCTCAATCTTTGTCCTCCTCCGTACTTGTTCTCCCTCCTTCCCTTCACCTTATTTGCTTCTCTTTGCCCTCCTCCCTGCCCCTTGTTCTCTTCCTCTGATCAACGTCCTCCTCTGCGAACTGTCCTCCTCTCTTCCCAAGATTCAACATAATTACAACTTACGTGGAATTCCCAGTTGTATACGACACCCATGGTCGTGAAGCGTGTCTCCCCAACACGCCTTCACCACACCAGCAGTGGCACCAGTATCACCCCCACCACCTAAGTACCAGCACCAGTATCACCACCACCACCTAAGTACCAGCACCAGTATCACCACCATACAACAGCAGCACCACCACACACCGCCATATGGGGACCTCTCAAACTACAACACCAAACCACCAATATCCACCAACATTATCTGTCTACTTTTACGTACTTCCGGGAATCACTGCCCCTGGGGCCCGGTCAATAACCGGGCCTCCTAGTTGCCAACCCGATCACTCTGACTGTTGGTGCATGTACACTGTAGTCTCACTTTGGCACGCCATCACAGCTGGTCAGGAATAGTTAGAAGCAATTTATTATGCTTTCTCTTGAAGAAAGGAATTTGTTGGTACGTTTCCTCATACAGAAAGGGACCTCTTCTGCCAGATCAGCCAGGCTGTGATGGCTATGTAAACGCGTTTGCCGCTAGCAACAACAGCCTGGTTGACCAAGCAGTGGACTTCTCCCCTGCTTTTCATTAGTGACATGTTGCATTGTGCCTCCCTCTCTCTCTGAGTAATCCAGTGTGAAGATATGAAACAAAACTGGTTCCTCTTGTTTTCTTGTTGCAGTGACTGATGCATCTTGCACGCTCCGGCAAGCACAACCTGACGGACTTCGCGAGTTCCCAATAATTTAGGTGTTAGACTCAATGTTTCCTGGACACATTTCCGGTCTGCAACCAACACCAGCACCACAACAACAGTACCACCACCATAGAACACAAACTAGCACCACAACACACCACCACTGTAATATTTACACAATAACTTTGGTGTAAGAGAGAGAGAGAGAGAGAGAGAGAGAGAGAGAGAGAGAGAGAGAGAGAGAGAGAGAGAGAGAGAGAGAGAGAGAGAGAGATAGAGAGAATACAGTTTTTATAAAGCTCCAGTTTGGGTGGGTGGTAATTGAGGGTGAGCGTCAACTGGAGTAATGGGCACCTGGCTTCTTTGTTTAATCAGAAGCCAGGCACTTTGGGGTCAGCTCAGGTCATATGCGTGAAGGACATGTTGTGGGAGAGTACAGGATAAGTTTGATGAGAGTTGCAAACAGCCGAGTTACGAGCAAGTGAACTTACGAACGGTGTCCTTAATATGTAAACATTAAAAGAGTGTTCAATTAATATTTCATCTCTCTCCCCCCTCCCTCCCTGTCTGCTTCACGAAGGAAACAAAGAGCAGGGCAAGATAAGGTGTTATTAGTAGAGGTTATTATGGCTAAGAGTTTAATTTTATGATGCCATTACAGTGTTGCATCCCAGTTGATCATAAACTTCAAGTAGCGCCACTCACACTGCACTATAGTAAGACTGCACTATACTCACAATGCCCTACACTTACACTGTCCTTTACACAAGGCACGACACGCTCTACTAAACACACACCATGACTATGCCCACAAAGCATTATACACACAATTAGAAAAAAAAGTGTAGACGTAGGGACGACAGAAATTTCTTCTTCACAGAGTAGTTGACCAATGGTATGATTGAAAACAGGAGGTAGTGACTGTCACAACCAATGAATACTGTCAAAAATTACATAACGAAAGTTATTGAAGACGGACATCACCAGCATAACTCTCCGGCTACAAACAGGATAATTACAAACAGGATAATTACGAACAAGATAACTACAAAGAGGATAATTACAAACAGGATAATTGCAAACAAGATAATTACAAACAGGTTAATTATAAACAGGATAATTACGAAGAGGTTAAGTACAAGCAGGATAATTAGACCACACTATACACTCACGTGACAGTGAAGAACGGTACGTCATTCACACCTGAAAAGGGGAAAAAATGTTTTATGCAAATTTGAATGTACATTATGGAAAGGCACAGGTAAACAATCCCCCCCCCCAGGCGCCTCTTAGGTAAATCAATAAATAACATTTTATGAAGATAACTGCAGTTGGTGGTGATTACACTGGCGGGGTAATTAGGATAAAATATATCAGGTATTCACTTCTGGGGATTTCGAATTATCGGATATAATTTGGGTTTTGTTATAAATTCTCTCTCTCTCAGTTGCTTTTTCCTTATTTATCCCTATTTTACTTCCTTTCTTCCTCTTTTCCCCTCCTTCACTTCTTCAATTCCCAGCTCCTCTTCCTCCCTCACCTCTCTCAGCACCAGTCTCTCCCTCACCTCTCTCAGCACCAGTCTCTCCCTCACCTCTCTCAGCACCAGTCTCTCCCTCACCTCTCTCAGCACCAGTCTCTCCCTCACCTCTCTCAGCACCAGTCTCTCCCTCACCTCTCTCAGCACCAGTCTCTCCCTCACCTCTCTCAGCACCAGTCTCTCCTCACCTCTCTCAGCACCAGTCTCTCCCTCACCTCTCTCAGCACCAGTCTCTCCCTCACCTCTCTCAGCACCAGTCTCTCCCTCACCTCTCTCAGCACCAGTCTCTCCCTCACCTCTCTCAGCACCAGTCTCTCCCTCACCTCTCTCAGCACCAGTCTCTCCCTCACCTCTCTCAGCACCAGTCTCTCCCTCACCTCTCTCAGCACCAGTCTCTCCCTCACCTCTCTCAGCACCAGTCTCTCCCTCACCTCTCTCAGCACCAGTCTCTCCCTCACCTCTCTCAGCACCAGTCTCTCCCTCACCTCTCTCAGCACCAGTCTCTCCCTCACCTCTCTCAGCACCAGTCTCTCCTCACCTCTCTCAGCACCAGTCTCTCCCTCACCTCTCTCAGCACCAGTCTCTCCCTCACCTCTCTCAGCACCAGTCTCTCCCTCACCTCTCTCAGCACCAGTCTCTCCCTCACCTCTCTCAGCACCAGTCTCTCCCTCACCTCTCTCAGCACCAGTCTCTCCCTCACCTCTCTCAGCACCAGTCTCTCCCTCACCTCTCTCAGCACCAGTCTCTCCCTCACCTCTCTCAGCACCAGTCTCTCCCTCACCTCTCTCAGCACCAGTCTCTCCCTCACCTCTCTCAGCACCAGTCTCTCCCTCACCTCTCTCAGCACCAGTCTCTCCCTCACCTCTCTCAGCACCAGTCTCTCCCTCACCTCTCTCACCACCAGTCTCTCCCTCACCTCTCTCAGCACCAGTCTCTCCCTCACCTCTCTCAGCACCAGTCTCTCCCTCACCTCTCTCAGCACCAGTCTCTCCCTCACCTCTCTCAGCACCAGTCTCTCCCTCACCTCTCTCAGCACCAGTCTCTCCCTCACCTCTCTCAGCACCAGTCTCTCCCTCACCTCTCTCAGCACCAGTCTCTCCCTCACCTCTCAGGGTTCATACAAATTTCTAGTGACTGGGGAAAAACCAAGTTTTTTCTAACACAAAAACATTTCTTTATACACGAAAAACTTACCAACTTTGTAGGTCCTGCACTCCACACTGGAGCCCAGACTCCACCCACACCCACACTGGAGCCCAGACTCCACCCACACCCACACTGGAGCCCAGACTCCACCCACACCCACACTGGAGCGCAAGACTCCACCCACACTGGAGCCCAAACTACATTCACACTGGAGCCCAGACTCCACCCACATCCACACTGGAGCGCAAGACTCCACCCACACTGGAGCCCAGACTCCACCCACACCTACACTGGAACCCAGACTCCACCCACACCCACACTGGAACCCAGATTCCACCCACACCCACACTGGAGTCCAGACTCCACCCACACCCACACTGGAGCCCAGACTCCACCCACACCCACACTGGAACCCAGACTCCACCCATACGGGGAAAACATTAACACTACCCCTACACACAAACACACAGGTAGGCAGACCCGACAGCATACCCACACCACTAGCCAGGTAAACCCTACCGTACGCCTACACGAACAGAAAGGTTGATATTACACTTGGAGTATACTTGGAGAGGGTTTCGGGGGGGTCAACGCCCCCGCGGCCCGGTCTGAGACCAGACCTTGTCAACACAAGGTACTGACTTTGATATCGTTGTGTGTTTAAGAGCACTTAGCAGAACCTCGCTACCTCCACCATCACAGCTCCAGAGTCTTGTGATCACACCAAATACTGCCACACCATCCCCCTTCCCCCTTCATGTGACCACACCATCTTATGTGTTTACACAACCCACCTTCGATACACACTAGTGAGACAGAAGGAGGAGGACGACAAAGGGAGAAGGAGGAGGACGACAAAGGGAGAAGGAGGAGGAGAAAGAAGGGAGTAAGACAATGAAGATAGTCAACGACGACAGCACAGCAGCGACAAAAGAAGCTGCACCAGCTCCAGGAACAACAGTAACCGCAGCAGTAGGGGAAGCATCAGAAGTAGCAGCAACAGCAGCAGCAGCACCGGCAGCATCAACACTAGCAACATCAACAACACCAGCAGCATCAACACTAGCAACATCAACAACACCAGCAGCATCAACACTAGCAACATCAACAACACCAGCAGCATCAACACTAGCAACATCAACAACACCAGCAGCATCAACACTAGCAACATCAACAACACCAGCAGCATCAACAACACCAGCAGCATCAACACTAGCAACATCAACAACACCAGCAGCATCAACAACAGCAGCATCAACAACACCAGCAGCATCAACACTAGCAACATCAACAACACTAGCAGCATCAACACAGTCATTGCACACTGGTCCACAGAGTTAACCACTAGTGATATCATCTTTAACTTAACCTAAAAAGAACTAACGAAAAAAATTGACGTGTATCACGTTCCTTCATGAATGATGACAGGTGAGGCGAGCAGTTGACAGTGTCTTCCTCACTGCCAGTGTCACTCTGAATGACACTATACAACCCTATATATTGCACACATCCTGCAATGGCAGATTTGAAAAAAAAAATGATATTTTATGTATTTACCCGACGCGTTAACTCCCGAAATTTAACCCAAAACCTAAAAGATACCGCACCCAAACACCCAGAGTGAATCATGTGAGTATTTTTTTTTCAACAAATTTAACAGAATAATACTTGGCTACATATCAAGAAGTGATAAATAACAGGAGTCCTTAGGTTATTCTTGAACTCTATATATCATTGGTTAGGCATCATTTAGATTATGTTGCACATTTCTGGTCACCGTATGTCTTGAGAGGATCACCACACTAACATCTGAACCATCATCAACTTGTGAACTATTAAATAACGAGCGCCCTCAATAGTACCAGACCTTGAGAGCTACAGCGCCCTCACTAGTACCAGACCTTGAGAGCTACAGCGCCCTCACTAGTACCAGACCTTGAGAGCTACAGCGCCCTCACTAGTACCAGACCTTGAGAGCTACAGCGCCCTCACTAGTACCAGACCTTGAGAGCTACAGCGCCCTCACTAGTACCAGACCTTGAGAGCTACAGCGCCCTCACTAGTACCAGACCTTGAGAGCTACAGCGCCCTCACTAGTACCAGACCTTGAGAGCTACAGCGCCCTCACTGGTCACAATGAAGAAATCAACAAAATAAGTAACACTTTCTTATATAGCGTGAACCCATACAGAGGCAGACTGAAACCTTAATGCTCCCAGCCAGCGAACTTCGCTTAAATATTCAATCGTTGTAAATGCGTCCATTTACGTAAAACACAAACCCACTTGTCTGAAGAAACTACCGACAGTATGCCACTCTGTCCACACTCACATTTGCAAAATTCCGTTTTCGCAAAAATGCAAAATAAAAATCAGAGGCCTTAATCCTATAGATATAGAATATAGACACGGGATATATTATGCCTATAATCTCTAAAACTACTGATGTAGCCGCCTAGATTCAGACAAAAATTTGCACTAAAGCATTTGCAATATTTTACTGACTGAAAGCACTGGCATCACACATCTTCAAAATCTCTGAAAAAAGGGAGAGCTGAGAAGATCGTAAAACACATGAATCACAAACTGACTTTATCACATAGAGTCGAGGACAGACAGGGAGCAAAGAGCCATAAATGAAATTAAAAGAAATTCCAAATACTTCTTCTCTTAGACAAAATCCAGGGTGAAAACTGCATCCAGAACAGGGCCTTTACTTCAAGAAAATAAAACATTGTTGACAATAAAGAAATGAGTGAAATACCAAAGTAACAATACGACTCTGTGTTCAGAGAACCACTTGTCGATTTACAGAGCGAAGAAGTTAACGAGATTTTCATGAATGAGATTCAAAACACTGCTGACCTTCTCCCCAGCTGACTTTAAAGAAGCCATCGTCAACATGCCCATGCATGCTCCCCCATGCCCAGACTTGTGGAATTCTATATTCATTAAAAATTGTAAGAACCCATTATCTGAGCATTCTGTGGGGATGGAGCCTGGACACAGGTGTCATCTCAGACTTACTAAAAACTACTGATATTGCTCCACTTCACAAAGATAGCATTCAAACAATTCCAAAAAACTATAGATCAATAATGTGACCTGACCTGACTAGGTTGGACCATTGGGTTAAGCCGGTAGGAGGCTTGGACCTGACTCGCAAGGGCCAGTAGGCCTGCTGCAGTGTTCCTTCTTTCTTATATTTTTATAAGCCTAACTTCACACATTATCCGAATCTTATAATGGGCCCTGAGAAGCAAGATTGCCAAGCACATATAATTACAACAATTGCACAATCCAAGACAACATGAGTTCAGTGCAGGTCGCTGCTGCCTCTCTGGACGCACTGGGAGACAAGCTTAATACCGATGTAGTGCACACTGATTTTGCAAAAGCTATCCACATGACGACCATGCGTGATTGCCCACAAAATGCGTGCAAAAGAAATAACTGGAAAGGTGGGCAGATGGATATTGAACTTTTTTAATAAATAGAACCCAGAGAGTAGTAGTAGTAAACAAAGTCAAAGACTGCTACAGTGAAAAGTTGTGTTCCTCAAGGCACGGTACTCACCCCACATCTGTTTCTCAATCTTATATCCAACATCGACAAGGACATAAATCATAGCATCGTGACATCCTTTGCTGATGACACCAGAATCTGTGAGAGCGGCGTCCCTCCAAGACACAGCAAATCTTCAAGTGGATATAAATCAAGTCTTGCAGTGGGATTCAGATAACAATATGATGTTTAACGAGGACACGTTTCAGTTGTTCCGCTATGGAAGAATGGAGGGAATGAAGACCGTAATCAATCAATAGAGAGAGAGAAAGTTCCACGTGCGAGACTTGGGAGTAATGATGTCAGAAAATCTTATATTCAAGGATCACAACAATGTTGACAAAATACCGACCTGTTGTACCTACACAGATTTGTAAAGTATTAAAAACAAGTGTTCCGATCGTATAATAGCACACAAAAATGGGTTTAGAAGTAATTATTTGAAAAAGTGGTTGATGGGTTCCCTGTATCAAGAACCCTTCCTTCACCAGCATCAAGGTTCCCCCTCCCCCCTCTGAGAAGACTACCCCAAGGTGACGACCCAGGTCGCAGCCATCACTCAGTAACACGACCCATGCCGCAGCTATCAGCAACACGACCCATGCCGCAGTTATCAGCAACACGACCCATGCCGCAGCTATCAGCAACACGACGCAGGCCACAGCATCACTCACAAGAGGACGCAGGCCGCGGTGATCACAAGCGCTCCCGCTGGTGCTGTGGTGGCCAGAGTGTACAGTAAGGCAGCAGGAACTACTTAAAGTCTCATTAACCAGACACAAGGCTCTCCAGGCGCCAGTCTTCATACATTACTGCTGTCCCAGTGTCTCTCCCACAGCTGATTTATGCTCGATCACGCGCCGCCACCCTAGCATATGTAATATATCTCTCCTGCAGTTATGAGAGAGAGAGAGAGAGAGAGAGAGAGAGAGAGAGAGAGAGAGAGAGAGAGAGAGAGAGAGAGAGAGAGAGAAGAATACTGTTATCGATAATGCTCAGTATATGCCACACACGCCTCCCAAACATGAGCTAATAGGCACAAAATGGAAAAACTCTTGCAGTTCAATCTGAAAACGAGCCTGAGGACTTCTCTCACACGCGCCAGGAATTTTCTTTTTACACAAGATCAGGAGCGAATCCTTTCAGTCAGTACAGTGATTTAGTCCTGCGAGTCCTGGTTACCTTGTTAGTCCTATGAGTCCTGGTTACCTTGTTAGTCCTATGAGTCTTGGTTATCTTGTTAGTCCTGGGAGTCCTGTGGTTTCCCTGTCAGCCCTATAGCTGTCGTATTGTCATATCAGGGAAAGGTAAGAATGATAGGGTCTTCAAGATGGGAAAGTAATGAGGCAGAAGTACACGAGGAAGAATGAGGTAAGACAGTGGTACACCCTCTTCCTCACAACACACTCTGCAGGACTTTACTGACCTTATTCCGCTTTACTAGATTTTTACTTTACCACTTCCTCATAAATAAATACATATAGCAGCTACTAGCATAAAAAACATAAGAAAGGAGGAACACTGCAGCAGGCCTACTGGCCCATACTAGGCAGGTTGTTCTCAAACCCAATCTTACTCATTAATACAAAATAAAAGAAGGGAAAGTCAGGATAATCTCAATCTTACTCATAATAATATTAATACAAATTAAGGATGGAAGTAAATACCATCTTCCACACTGTTACAGTTATTATACTACTTGGCTAATACAATAAAACAGAGAGTTTACCACTTGGTTACCGAGAAGGGGATCTGATACTAGATCTCTGGGAAGATACAATACAATGAAGTATTTGTAATGCTTGAGAAAGGGAGGACACAAATAAATGGAAAAACAGAATATCAGCTTATAGACTCCACGGAGAGTACAATCCAGAGTCCAGCTGACACTCAGGCTTCCCTCCTTGCCATCATAAAGGCTTCTACTTCCGGCAGTATCATGGAAGCTTCACCATGTGTTCGCTCACAGAGATGAGAACAGCAAAACAGTACGAAGGAAACTCAAGGATTAGCACTCTACCATTCCTCATGTACAAATAGTGGGAAAAAGACAAATAACAGACGCAATATATCACACTGAGTCCGTCCTGTGAGCCAGTTTTGTGAATCCTGTGATTATCCTGTCAGCCCTGAGAGTTAATCCTGCCAGCCTTGATGTGATGTGGAATACGATTTTTATACTATTTTTAAATGTTAGAATGCCACTGTGATAAAGTGAGTTTAAACAAAAGATATTTGAACCAGTTATATTTGGTGTGAGCGCCTAGCAGCAAGGTCAGGTCAAAGTGAGCGACCGGAGAAGCAGGAAACGCATGTGGCCGACGCTGACCTTAACTTAGAGTCTAAGTTGAGGTCAGCGTGACGTTGATACACAGGACAGTTATGATTAGCCTAGTATGAGGTGGGGTATGGCAGGTGAATTCTTATAAGCTTTAAGTGAATTCTAATAGATTCTATACATGATCAGTCAAGAATAATTTAAACCCTAAACAGGGATTAAGGTTAACTCTCAGTATATATATATGTCGTGCCGAATAGGCAGAACTTGCGATTTTGGCTTAAATAGCAACGCTCATCTTGCCATATAAGACAAGCGAAAATTTGTGTATGCAATAATTTCGCAAAAATCATTCTGAACCTAACGAAAAAATATATTTCATTGTGTTTGTTTATTATTAAATTATTGTAAACGTATCTAAAATATATTTAGTTGGGTTAGGCTAAATTAAATTGCGCTTGTTATAATAAGGTTAGGTAAGTTTTCTAAGTTTCTTTTGGTACAAAATTATAAATTATTACATTAACATAATTGAAAAATATATATCTTTAAACGTATAAGAGAAAATTTTAGAAAGGACTTAATTTTAAATGAGTTCTTGCTAATTGACCAGTTTTACCTAATCGGCACGATATATATATATATATATATATATATATATATATATATATATATATATATATATACACTGAGAGTTTACCTTAATCCTAGACAAGTATACCACTTGTCTAGGAAATGAATATCTGCACCGACATTTATAATCTTCCAGACCCTTTGTCCCTCATGCCTAAGTCAATGAAAATTCATCTGCCGTACTACACCTCATCGTGGGTCAATCCTAACTGCCTGCGTTATAGTGACGTCACTCCGTGCAGCAGGTTGGTGCTTCACAGGGTCAGTGTTTCCCTCTACCTCACCTCTCATGACCTGATCACCTTGAGTAGCACACAGATCAACGATCTAACCAGACATTACTAGTTGCAAGGACTTTTTGTTAAACTTGGTGGATTATTAAGGAAAAATGATTTTTCAACATTTAAAAATAAGATCATTGTGGTACCATACATAACACAGGAAGATAAGGTTGGTAGACAAATTTCAAAACAGGATGGTAGATAAATTGAAAAGCAAAGTTAGTAAATAGATATGAATGCAGGGATGGTAGGTAGAGTTGAAGGTGTGGTTTGGTAGATTTGAGGTTGGAGTTGTTGGATAGATTGGATAGATAGGTGGGGCTATTTGGGTGAGAAGAGAAATAGGAAAATGTGTCTGGCAGATGGCTATGAAGGTGGTGCTGGTAGATAAAAAGTTGGGGTTGGTACACAGCTAAGGTGGGGATAGTAGAGATAGGATGGTGGGACTAGTAGACAGATGGGAAGGTGGGGCTGCGTTCCTCAGGGAGTCTGACTCACGTCTACCATCTCACAAAAAACAATTCCAATAATGTGCCTCGCTTCCTTCCGCCTCACCGGGAGGAGAAAATCTCTACCTCCCTCTTCCCTTACCTGGAGGACAACACCCCTCATTCCCTCTCACCTGGAGGACAGCAACTCTCGTTTCCTCCAATACTTTCACAGAAGCCTCCACTACATCCACAGCAGCTGCCTCCGTCATTAATCCAAATATCTGTCTCCGCCACACGCTCCACAAACTTGAGGAAGGTTCCTCCCTACACCTTTTCTCCAGGTTCCCTCCACAGCTCGTAATTCCTGGAAGCTGCGTCTTCAATCTAGCTTTTCTGAAACACGTATGTTTTAACACAGACCATTCCAGGAAGGCTGTATCTTCCAATACCTATCTTTCCAGGAGGCTGTATCTTCCAGTACCTAGCCTTCCAGAGGGCTGTATCTTCCAGTGCCTAGCTTTCTAGTAGGATGCATCTTCCAGTACCTAGCTTTCCAGGAAAGCTGTATCTTCCAGTACCTAACTTTCCAGGAAAGCTGTATCTTCCAGTACCTAGCCTTCCAAAGGACTGTATCTTCCAGTACCTAACTTTCCAGGAGGATGTATCTTCCAGTACCTAGCTTTCCAGGAGGGTGTTTTTTCCAATACCTAGCTTTCCAGGAGGATGTATCTTTCAGTACCTAGCTTTCCAGGAAGGTTGTATCTTCTAGTACCTAGCTTTTCAGGAGGATGTATCTTCTAGTACCTAGCTTTCCAGGAAGATGTATCTTCCAGTACCTAGCTTTCTAGTAGGATGTATCTTTCAGTACCTAGCTTTCCAGGAGGATGTATCTTCCAGTACCTAGCTTTCCAGGAGGATGTATCTTCCAGTACCTAGTTTTCCAGGAGGATGTATCTTCCAGTACCCAGTTTTCCAGGAGGATGTATCTTCCAATACCTAGATTTCCAGGAGGCCATCCTTTGTATTACCTAGTTCCAATGAGCATCCGCCAGCCACAGAGCCTTGAGCTTCACCCCCAACAGTGCCTCAAGACACCAGTTATAAGGCTCACCAGGAGGCAGTCTTAATAACTCTTACCAACCCTCAGTCGCTATATGAACGTAAACGAAGAGTCAGGTACCACTATAATACTTTATTACCTTCGAGGAACGCCTGTGGATTAACTTTCATTAGATAAATATTGAATTCACTCTGTTCATATTATATCTGGTCATATCAAAAACTACTCAAGCTGGTTAATGAAAAGAAAATCACAGAAAATAAAGATTTTTATTATTTGAACTTCAAGAGGAGTTTTTCTACGCAAGTTACGATTGTATTTATCTTTAATTGGATCACAATGACAATTTTAATACGTTAATTTGCTCCCAAGTCAATAATTATATCATCAATAGATTCGGCAACGGAGTTGTTAGGGTTAGCGACAACGATGGGTATCAAACTCTTCAGGGTCAAATCAACCTGGGTCAGGTGATAACCATACGTGGTCACAGGTCAAGTGATACCCTCTCGTGATGACGGCTTATTCATATCTTGTTCTTCCACTTTTAATCCCCCCCCCTCAAGGGAGGTTCCTTGATGCTGGTGAGGGGTTCTTGATCTGTGTTCCAATTCCCTGAATTAATCCTGAATGCCTTTCGCACCCCCTCCCCACAGGCGCTGTACAATCCCTACGGGTTTAGCGCTCCCCATAATAATAATAATAAAAATCCAGCTCTAATATTAAAGTGGCATACCCCCTACACCAGGTCAGGTCCTCCCTCACCCTCCCTACACCAGGTCAGGTCCTACCTCACCCTCCCTACACCAGGTCAGGTCCTACCTCACCCTCCCTACACCAGGTCAGGTCCTACCTCACCCTCCCTACACCAGGTCATGTCCTCCCTCCCCTCAATACACAAGGTCAGGTCCTCCCTCACCCTCCCTACACCAGGTCAGGTCCTCCCTCACCCTCCCTACACTAGGTCAGGTCCTCCCTCACCCTCCCTACACCAGGTCAGGTCCTCCCTTACCCTCCCTACTCAAGGTCAGGTCCTCCCTCACTCTCCCTACACCAGGTCAGGTCCTTCCTCACCTTACACCAGGTCAGGTCCTCCCTCCCCCTCCCTATACCAGGTCAGGTCCTCCCTCCCCTCCCTACACCAGGTCAGGTCCTCCTTCCCCTCCCTACACCTGGTCAGGTATTCCCTCCCCCTCCCTACACCAGATCAGGTCTTCCTTTCCCCTCCCTACACCAGGTCAGGTCCTCCTTCACCATCCCTGCATCAGGTCAGGTCCTCCTTCACCATCCCTGCATCAGGTCAGGTCCCTCTCCCCCTTTCCCTAAACTTTTTCACTCTCTTTTACCCCCTCACCCTCCCTCTCCTTCCCCTTCACCCTCCCTCACTCTCCATTACCATTAGGTCTAGAACGAGAAAACTTTTGTCAATAAGGCTGAAAGCCCCAACACAGGTAATTAGCGTACAAAACTCGTCTCGCGGGTATTGAAGAGCCCAGGATCAAACCCAAACATTTTCCTCTTATATCCAAAAGACGGTGGCTTGGCTCGCTGCTAAACTCTGTGAGCTCTAGCTCCTCAGCCTTGTGACAGCTGATGGGGTCACAGTGTGTTGGCTCCTGAGCTAACACTCGTCAATTTGTGATTGCTAGTCATTACCAATTCGCGATTACCAAGTTGTGATAACCGATTAGCATTATTTATTCTACGTGCGGGTGATTCAGCGCAAAGACTGTTGCAGACTCGATCCTAAATCCAGGTAAATGCCTACTTATTTGCAGCTACGGCACTTGGCAGAGGTACTTGTCAAGTTTCCTACTGAAGACTATTCAACCGTTTCTGATATCTTCTGGTAATGTTGAATAGTCTGGGACCACGAATGTTGATACAGTGTTCTCTTACTGTGCCCACGGCGAACCTGCTTTTCACTCTATTTGAGGTGTGTATAATTCGGTATATATACCAAGAGGTGTGTATCGTTGTGTATATATTTCAAGAGGTGCGTATCGTCCAGGGTATATACAACCCTGTGAAGAAGAGAACTAGTGGGTGAATCCGTCTCATTCCTTTATGAAAAATAATAATAAAACAAATATGAGAATACGGATAAGAACAGTAACAAACACATATTTATTATACAGAAAAATATAAAGTATTAACCCTAACTGAAGCAATTATGAAAAAATAATAAAATGAATCCAGAACTGATATGACTTTAGAAAGATGTCAGGAGGCTGCAGTAATCTGAGCTAATGCATGGCTCTGTAGAGACGAGGTAGGTCACAAAGATTAAAGAAGACGTCCTATTCATGAGTTTGTGGTAGGGCAGAGTTGTCGTAGCACAGGAAAGGTTGTCTTGAGGACAACTAACAGTCAAGGAGGCCAGATAATGTTGGGGGCCAGAGGGTTGACGGGAAACAGAAAATACTGTCACGATGAGTATACGACAGCTACAGGTGACTAGTTGATCCAGAATCTGCAACCCCCTTCCACTGACAACTCCACCTAGTCCACAAGACTAGTGACACCCAACACCAATTGTACGGCCGGAGAAACACAGTGGTTACCAAAGGACACAAAGGCTATGGTACAGAGAAAAGGTAGTAGCCAAGTTTAAACGTAATGTCAATACAGGTAACCTTGAAAAACAAAACCCTGCCTAATAATCCAGTGAATTACTTACCCCAGCGAGTCAGTAGAGGGACTGAGCTGCCTTACCTACGTGGTGAAATACAACCACCACCTCAAGTAGTGAGTGAGGTGGCGAGTACACCACTCGTATTCTTAACACTCACTAAAAAAATATATAATACATATATATATCAATAACAACACTGCCCTAGCCAGGGTTCGAACCCATATTGTACTGGCCCGTCATTGTGAGCGAGAACCACATGACGCTTTCAAACTCCCACACCTCCGTATGTCCTGGGACCAAGGTAAAACACATAGCTCTGTGCTGTGCTTGCTTCTTGTAGGATTGGGTGGTCCTGTGGGTTAAGGCGTCATGTGGTTCTCGCTCACAATGACGGGCCAGTACAACATGGGTTCGAACCCTGGCTAGCGCAGTATTGTTATTAATTAATACCACTCGTTCGTGGTTACAATAATATATATGTATATATATATATATATATATATATATATATATATATATACAAAATGTGTATGTCGGTGTCTTGAAGGGGCAGGAAGATATTATTTTTATCCAAATTTCTTCTGCCTTCCTCATTTATGATCAAACTTTTAAACTATGCACCCTGGTTCAAAAAATTTAGACGCGACGTTAGTTCGATTTTGTTTTGCAGGGTGTAGGCTATCCTTCGACTTTTACAGGTCAAAGGTCAAGCATGACAACACACAGCTTTCTCGCACTTACCTCGTCATACGTATCTTACTCAACATACTATAGTCACGTAAATAAAAGATATGGAATTTTTATCAATGACGTTTTTGTGGTGTTTAAGACAATATTGATATATAAATATATAAGCAATACAATCGCAGACAGAAAAGGAGGAAAGCGCAGATAAAGATGAAAACCAAGGAGTGGAAATAAGAGTGGAAAAAGTCATTGAGAGCAAGTGAAGTCAATGCAAGACAAGCCACAGGGGATGGAAATCTTCAGATCAAGTACTTTCACACGTCTCCGTGCGTCATCAGGAGCAATATAATGTTGCAAGAGTAGCAACAGGAGGAATTAAGGGAAGTTTTCTCAGAGTAAGGCAGCGTGGTGTGATGGTGGAGCTTGCTGGTGTCACCACGCTGCCTTACTCTAACAAAACGTACCCTCATTCCTCTTGTTGATACTTTTGCAACATTACACTGCTCCTGATGACGCACGGAGACGTGTGAAAGATCTTGAGCTGAAGATTTCCATCCCCGTGGTTTGTCTTGGATAAGTATATAAAGTGTGTGTGTGTGTACTCACCTATATGTAGTTGCAGGGGTCGTGTCATAACTCCTGTGTGTGGTAAACTGCGAGTCTTTGAAAACTAAATCACAATACCGAGGATGACAGTAATCAAAAGTAACCTATAAACTGTAGAGGGATAGATTGACTTTTCGGCCAATAATGCACCATTATTAAGCTGCGAGGAATTTATCTCTAATATTTTACGGAGAATCGAGCCTCCAACCCCCCGTTCCCAAGGCTGCGAGTTCCATACGGTTTTAGCGCTTTAATAAAACACAATGAATAATTCCCCGATGGTAAACAAACTCCCCATTGAGTTACTACACAGTGTTGTCTCTGCGTGGCGCATCTGACGGTTTGTTTACATTCCTGTCTGGTGAATGATCAGCTGGTAAACACTGCCAGTGAGGGACGGCAGCCTCTGTTGACAGGATGCTCGGCCGGGAAAAGAGCGCGGCAACCAGCTCAACCAATTCGGTCAGGACTTAGAGCAGGGCTCTCGATCAAGAGGGACCTCAGCCATGGCTCTGGGCTGATTCAAGCCCTATCCTCCCTACACACTGCAACATTTCGTCTCTCTAAACAACCTCCACGACTAATGACCATTAAATTCAACAACAAATGCACAAAGTCAATCTGGATTTTTCTTGCCCTTAGAGACGTTTGTAAAACAGCAGCAGCAGCACCAGCAGCAAGGGGTGGACTACGTGCCAGCAGACATAGCAGCAGGGGTTGAGGGTGTTCCAGCAGACAGCAGCAGCAGCAGCACCAGCAGCAGGGTGTGGACCGACTTCCAGCAGACATAGCAGCAGGGACTGAGGATGTTAAAGCAGACAGTAGCAGAGGGTAAATGGTGTTCCAGCAAACAGCAACAGCAGTAGTTGAAGGTGTTCCAGCAGACAGCATCAGCAGGGAGTGGACGGTGCTCCAGCAGACACACCAGAAGGGGTAGAAGGTGTTCCAGCAGACAACACCAGCAGCAGCAGGGGTTAAGGGTGTTCCAGCAGACACAAATGGAGGGTGTGAGGTTGAGTTGGATGAGGTGCGAGACTAACCTCACATATGGTGTGAGGTTGGGTAGGATAAGTGGTTTGGGTACAAGTTTGGGCAGGGGCAACACACACAAATTTTTGCTAAAAAAAAATCTCCGGCGGGCTGCACTCCGCAGTCAAACGGGCTGCGGGTCGGATGCTGAAAGCCTATGCGCCGGTAGCATAATAAATAAATGGTCCTGCGCAGGGCACTGCAATTAATAATTTTTTGCACATGAATAGAAACTGACGCATGGGTAAGAGTAATGGCTAGAGTAAAATAAGATAATTTATATATATATATATATATATATATATATATATATATATATATATATATATATATATATATATTATTAAACGCAACAGTGCAAACCTTTTAATATTTTTCTCTTTTGATAAAAGTGAAATAATTCAGGAAGCTGTTGGCAAAGAATTGAATGATTCAGGCAACTGTTGATAAGAGAGTGTAATCATTCTGGCAACTTTCACAATATGGAACACACACACACACACACAAAAGCCTATGGATTCAGAGCATTATCTCTCCTGCGTCCCTGTCTCTGACTAGGCCACTTGGTCGGTGCTCTGGTCATTCAGGCTGTTAGTGCTTGCGGCTCGCATTCATACGTAGGAACCACAACCATGAAAAAATGTAGTAGATCTGTTGATGATTCACCTTAGAAGAGGAAGAAGGGATTAAGAGTCATAATAATCTTTGTAAACTTTATCAACACTGAGTTATACCGGTGCTCATTGCAAGCATATCTTACAGTGGTGGAATTTGACACTATCTTGCCTCCCCGCTCTCTTCAAAGGTTATTCCTGGTGTAAATTATGAATTAACTTAATTTAAGCACTTGATAAGTGAACTAAAAATAATTAAACCCGAATGTTTATTATTTTGTTCCTGAGTGGCCCTTATACGTAAAGTGCCAATCACGGCATCTGAACACTTGTAGTTTGTGCTGATCTTGGTAAACCCAGGAAACAACTCTTCTGACAGTCGTTTCATTTATTTGTCAGAGGAGGAGGAGGAGGAGGAGGACGTTTTTTAGAAGACGTATCGAAATATTTACTTTATTTGACTAATAAATCCCCTGGTGGACGAAACACTGAATTGATAAATCCCAAGGTGAACGGAATTTTGGATTGATAAATCTCCTGGTGGGCAAAATGTTCTACTGATAAATCCCCTGGTGGGTAAAATGTTGGACTGATAAATCTCCTGGTGGGTGAAATGCTGGATTGATAAATCCTCTGGTGGGTGAAATGTTGGATTGATAAATCCCCTGGTGGGTGTAATGTATCCACATTAAAATTTCCTAACTTTGCACACGTTTCTTATTTCCACACGTACCTGTACATACCTTTGATGGGTTTCGAGAATTTACCTACTCCCGAAGCCCGCCCCTGGGTCAGGCTTGTCTGGTTCTTGCCAGACACATCGTGAGATATGACCAAATATGGGAAGGGTAAACAAAAGAAAGGTCATTAACAGCGAGCGGGGAGAAGGTAATGCTAAGAACACAGCCTTGAGGGATGCCTTCAGTCTGGATAAAGTCAGGGGAAAGAGAAGCTATTATTAGTCCGGACACATTGTTCCTCCAGCAAGAATTCCCTAAGGAAAAATGGTAGATTTCCTGGAAGGTCCAAGAAATGGGCTTGTGCCAATATGTTGTAACGTCAAGTAGTGTCACAGAGAGCAAAAAAAGGCACAATACCGTGACTGGAACAACACACAAGTAACCCACAAATAGGAGAGAGAAGCTTACATTCACAGGTAACACTAACACACATACTAACTCACCTGTTTGTGTGTCTTGTAAATGGTCCAAGTGTGACCGAAACGTCGCTATAAGCTTCTCTTTACTATATGCGGGTTGTTAGTGTCATAGACTTTTTCGAGATAAAAAACGACCGAAAGTGTTACAAACATACGTATCCAAGTGAATTAAGTGATTGTGAATTCTACGGTATTAGTGCTTATATCAGTTTCATGGTCTGTGTGGCTTTCAGACGACACGAAGAAACTTCTCCACCCTGCTTTAATTTAGTGGATTGCTCTGAACACTGGTTCATATTAATCTATTATAATTTCGCTCATTTATTTTTCATCGTTAGTGCATGAACCTCCTGTGATTAATGGCCCACTTCTTCAGGTAGTTCTTAATTTGGGTTCTCCATGTGTAGATATGTCCTGGTCGGCTATGTTTCCTTACACCCTCCAGAGCTCCCTTACATCTTCTCATCGTTATGTTTTCGTTCTATATTTGCTATATTTGGGGTATGGTTTTGCGTAAACATCTTGCATCTTTCGTTGACTGGGTGTTTCTTTTAACTAAGAGACGACTCATGAAGTCGCCCTGCTGAAAATGATGACATCTCTTGCTGAAAGTGATGACGTCT
Source organism: Cherax destructor (assembly GCA_009830355.1). Lineage (NCBI taxonomy): Eukaryota > Metazoa > Arthropoda > Malacostraca > Decapoda > Parastacidae > Cherax > Cherax destructor. The sequence goes on along the minus strand of WNWK01001270.1, from coordinate 192,226 downwards.
CCCACTGAAAGTGACGTCTCATAACTGACAATCATCTTCAGGATTGTGAGACTGCCCTGTTCCCAGACGCAGCAAATTAAGTGTTTAATCAATCCATCTTCTCAATCGTCTGCTGTCAGACTGATGCATTTGGGCTGAGCTGCCGAATTGCAACTCTGACAATTGGAATAATTGGGATAATTTTATCCTGACAGATTGTGCAAATTACATCTGCCAGCGAAACTCTTCATTTGTTGGCCTGAGTCTTCTCTTGTATGGGTTATCAGCTGTGTTTGTGAGTGTTAACTGGTGTTTGTTGGTGTTAGCTGGTGATTGGTATCAGCTGGTGTGTATGATACTATTAGCTGGTATTAATTGGTCTCAGCTGGTGTTTATTGGTACCAGCTAGTGTTTATTAGTACCAGTTAGTGTTTATTTATTCACCTTATCCTGCTTCGAGAGCCTTATCGTACCTCTTCTTAAATCTATGTATGGATTCTGGCTTGCAGTCTTCCCATCGAGCCTGTACTCCATTTTTTGTCAACAGCAAGGAACATAGGGCTGTAGGCCTATCACCGTAAGAAGGTGCTGTACGCCTATTACTGTTAAACAGTTACAGCTGCACCAAAGTGTAATCACCATCACAGAGCAGCAGGTGTTTGACACAGGTGTTCAGTGCTCCGGGAACAACACATCTTCCTCGCCATAGTAAAGGACCGAGACATTTTCCTCTGTGATTGTAAATAATAAGGTAACAGTGACAAGCTCAGGATAAAGACATTTATCAGTACATTAATTAAAAGAAACGTTTCGCCACGAGTGGCGAAAACGTTTCCTTTAGTAAACGTCGTGAACTGTAAATGTAATATCTTAATATTTCCTCTGTGTTTACTCTCGAAATTGCGTTCTTTCAACTCTCATTTCCTAGTTGTAAACAAAAAACAGGCAAGAGATCAAAGAGGAGGCCCAGGACGGAGCTTCGACAAAGGTGGTCATAATTCTTCCCATCTTGGACCAAAAGCCCAGCAGTTTCCAGGAGGGTCTTTCCCCTGCGAGCTAGTTGGAAAGTAAAGTCTTTGAAGAAGTTGTCAGACAGAAGACATAAAGAGCTGAAGTGTGCCCACTGGTGGGTCTTGATGCAACCCTTTAGCAGCGTTGTGACTGAGCCGCTGTTTGTCTCTACTTGCCACAGAAGGGAGTTGCTTCGAACCCAGGGCTTCGAACCCAGGGTTTCGAACCCAAGGCAAGCCAGCTACTTGTAGCAAGTATGTAGGTTACCTCTACAGGCTTATGGGTGTTCACGGCTTCTACAGAGGATCTAGAACTAAAACTCAGAGGTAAGAACCCATAAAGGGGTGAGGGAAAGAGTGAGGATAAGTGAAGAATAGGTGGTGAGATGAAAGGCTGCCGCACAAGAAAAAGAGCCAGGGCTACCCCAGCAGTATTTGAGGATCCAAATAGCTTACTGACGAGTAAGAAGTCTGTATAGCACCTAAGATGCTCTTAATGACGACAATAAAGATACCCAAGTGTTGCATATATGTCTCATTCATCAACTTGTCGGTATTGTATACCATTTATTTGAGTAATCTTTCATTCATCAGTACAATAATAACGCCAATATCTTCGCCAATACTTTCAGTCTTTCTAGAGACCCTCAGGCGCTACCGAGGAGGGTCTCCAGTAGACTGAAAATATTAAGCTTTATTTCTGCACTGGTGAATGTAGGTTAATTAAGGGCATTACCCAAACAGTCAGTGTTTGGTCCACTCAGTATCATTTACATGATATAAAGAGCGTACTGCAGACAACAGTGAAAGCAAACACAGGTGGCAGAACAAGTTTGTACAGAGACAACGTTATGCTCTGCGTAGAGCTTTGTCTGTGACTTGCTAAAGCTCTACAGTCAAGAAAAGTTGACAAAATAAAAGTTACTTCCGCCACCTGTCTCTTTTCTTCACGGTGGGTTGGTCTCAGACCCTGGTTGACGCTCTCTCTTTTCTTCACGGCGGGTTGGTCTCAGACCCTGGTTGACGCCCTGGGAAATCTGGCTGCGAGAGATGGGTGTCTTTCTTGCGTTTAGCGGACGGAGGATCGAGACTTCTCCACATACGGTGAGTAACCCTCACGGATTTACCGCTTTAAATAAATACGTCTTACTCTCCTTTAAATTCATTAAGTCAGCAACATCAAAGCGGGGAACCCGCTTGTCCTATCTCACTGAAATCAAACTTGCATATAATTCTGATAATTGCTTCTCATTATAATAATTGTAGTAATTTTGTCAGTTATATACAGTGTTGCGTCTGGCCAGAGTATAATCGTGGTATACTGCATCAGTGGGTTATATATTGCATCACTGGTCTATAGTGCCGCCGTGATATACGGACTCAAGGTAAATGGTTATTGTAACAAGTGCCACATCAGCCAGGTTACAGTGGCTCTGTAGACCTGCTGGCCGCCGGCAGCAACAGCCTGATTGAACAGGCAGTCAATATGGAAGCCCGGACGTACCTCGGACTGCAAGGCTAGAGCCTCGATACCTGTAATTAGTATGTTACAAGTACAGAAGGATCCATCGCAGGATTACTCTATAATTTTTTAGTATACCAGCAAGTGCCAGATCAGCCAGGCTGTGATGGGTATGTGGTTCGTGCAGCGGGAGTATGACTCTTGAGACCGGTCGCAGGTATAACCCACAGGCTGGCTATTACCTCATCTTTTTGGGCTATTAGTCTGGCTTTCTCTCTGAGGCCGTTGAAGTAAGTTTCTTGTTCCACTAATTAATGTTTTACTGAGCAAGCTTAGTTGATTGTCCCTCTGTCGTCTTAGTTGATTGTCCCTCTGTCGTCTTAGTTGATTGTCCCTCTGTCGTCTTAGTTGATTGTCCCTCTGTCGTCTTAGTTGATTGTCCCTCTGTCGTCTTAGTTGATTGTCCCTCTGTCGTCTTAGTTGATTGTCCCTCTGTCGTCTTAGTTGATTGTCCCTCTGTCGCCTAGTTGACTGTCCCTCTGTCGTCTTAGTTGATTGTCCCTCTGTCGTCTTAGTTGATTGTCCTTCTGTCGTCTAGTTGACTGTCCCTCTGTCGTCTTAGTTGATTGTCCCTCTGTCGTCTTAGTTGATTGTCCCTCTGTCGTCTTAGTTGATTGTCCCTCTGTCGTCTTAGTTGATTGTCCCTCTGTCGTCTAGTTGACTGTCCCTCTGTCGTCTTAGTTGATTGTCCCTCTGTCGTCTTAGTTGATTGTCCCTCTGTCGTCTTAGTTGATTGTTCCTCTGTCGTCTATTTGACTGTCCCTCTGTCGTCTTAGTTGATTGTCCCTCTGTCGTCTTAGGATAACACCGAGGAGCGGGGACAGAGAAACTGGTGACTCTAGGAGTCTTAGTTTCCCTAATGAGTTTATTGCCCAACTTTTCAGGGAACTTGAGTGCGGCATTTTCCCGTGAGCCGAGGATCGTAGAACGTATTGTGAGGAAGCTGTAGAGGTCTACACGCAGACTGTTTTACTGTTGCTAAATTACCGACAATATGTTAGGTAAAAGGACACAAGTGCAACTAATGAGACATTTTATTGTGGCAACGTTTCGCTCTCCAGCAGCTGTTACAAACAATGTAGGAATATTATAGGTATTAGAGTGAGGTGCAAGACATAATATGATCGTAGTAGTAATACTAGTAGTAGTAGTAGTAGTAGCAGAAGCAGCAACTATGTGATGGCAATGTTTACTACCAGGGTTTACGTTCGGGGAAACGTTCTAGCTAGAGCCAGAACGTTCCCCTGAACTAATCTGCTTGATCGTCCTACTCATTTCTGTAACACTGCAAACTCCTGATGATGTAATGAGTGTAACACGAAAGGTCTAGAGCTATCCTTCAACTCCCCCTGTGGTTGTTTTGTATCGTGTGTCACTTGTTTGCGATTTTTGCATATAATATGTTTATATTTGCACTGGTCGGCTGCACACACAACAACAACAACAACTCCCGTGTAGTTAGTGTCCAGAACTTTGTTGAAATATTCGACTGTTTATAAATGCAAACTTCATCACTTTTAAGGTTAAATCAGTATTTACAAAGTTTGAATTCAATGAATAATTTACAGTTATCAAGCAACATATCATGGCTGGTACATGAAAGAAAAAGAAACGAACTCACTGGTTCTACTAACATCCGTCTTGCTCGTACTCACTGGTTCTCCTAACGTCCCTCTTGCTCGTATTCACTGGTTCTCCTAACATCCCTCTTGCTCGTACTCACTGGTTCTCCTAACATCCCTCTTGCTCGTACTCACTGGTTCTCCTAACATCCCTCTTGCTTGTACTCACTGGTTCTCCTAACATCCCTCTTGCTTGTACTCACTGGTTCTCCTAACATCCCTCTTGCTTGTACTCACTGGTTCTCCTAACATCCCTCTTGCTTGTACTCACTGGTTCTCCTAACATCCCTCTTGCTCGTACTCACTGGTTCTCCTAACATCCCTCTTGCTTGTACTCACTGGTTCTACTAACATCCCTCTTGCTTGTACTCACTGGTTCTCCTAACATCCCTCTTGCTCGTACTCACTGGTTCTCCTAACATCCCTCTTGCTCGTACTCACTGGTTCTCCTAACATCCCTCTTGCTCGTACTCACTGGTTCTCCTAACATCCCTCTTGCTTGTACTCACTGGTTCTCCTAACATCCCTCTTGCTCGTACTCACTGGTTCTCCTAACATCCCTCTTGCTCGTACTCACTGGTTCTACTAACATC